>QLOH01000027.1:2917500-3075203 GCA_026901365.1 Sesbania bispinosa | reverse complement strand
GAACAAGAATGCATCATAGGACCAATGCCAGAAAAGGAAGAGACAGAAGAGAATTCCTTCCAGTCGTCCATTTTCCAGGTGAAGATTAATATAATTGGATTTTTCAAGTAGTAAAAGACTAACTGAATACCATATATAGCTGTTCAATCCTGAATTTATCTTACAATATGTAATAATTATATTAATTTCACAAAAGGATAATTTAATATCAGTGTCAGTAATTGCTGGGATAGTAGGAAACTAGCATAAAAAATGTAAGGAGCCATAGAATGATAGCTAAAAACAATGGAAGAGTAATCATCAAGCCATTATTACTAGATTCTTTTATTTAAATAGAATTCTAATTGTTAGAGTCCCACATTGCCTAGACATAAGGTCAAATTATGGTATATAAGCCTTGGGAAATCCTCACCCCAAAAGCTAGCTTTTGGGGTTGAGTTAGGCCCGATCCAAAATCTAAGATGGTATCCGAGCCTATCTTAGTTGATCCATTGTTATTGTGCTGCCACCCGTATAGATGTCCACGCTTTAGATGTCCAGCCTTGGGCGTGAAGGGTGTGTGAGTCCCACATTGCCTAGACATGAGGCCAAATTATGGTATATAAGTCTTGGGCAATCATCACCTTAAAAACTAGCTTTTTGGGTTGAGTTAGGTCCGGTTCAAAATCTAAGCCTAATAATCACTCTACATTTAATTACACAGGAAGACCAAAACACAAAAAGATGGTTAGTTTCATATATTTATGGTTCTATCTAGACATATTACGTCTAATGTACAAGAGGAAACAACTGAATGCCTAGCTAATGAATCTATAAAGACACAGGCAAAACCAACATCAAACATATCAGATAACTTGAGGTCTTCAAGATCATAAAAGCACATAAATAGAGTCATACAATAAAACCACAATAGATGCATAGAGTAGGTAGGAGTAGGATTTATGCTGATAAGTGTGGAGATGCTAAATATAATGTTGGCTAATAGAAAGTGCTGAATGGGGTCTGAAAAACATCTATACTTTCATCTTATGCTAGCAAACAACAAAAAATATACTATGAAAGGAAAAATATTTATTTAAACCGACCGATATGCCAATACCAGCTGCCCCAACAGCCAATATTGCACCAGGCTACAAATTTCAGTTTTATTTTCTCTTTCCTTTCCTCCACCTCACCTTTTCTCTGCTCAAATGTTTAACCATATATAGGTAACGTTTCTATTTCATTCCCCCTCAAGCTTACTGTTCTTCAAGTTGTCACTTATAAAACCCCCATTCTCTTGCAGTAATAGACAAATTTCTATGCCAATCACGCATACTTATGGTCTTTGGAGCAAAGGCAGCATGATGAGGAAGGTGCTTGTACACAATGGGGTAACAATGACACCTAGTGACTAGTGGCTCTGGGCATACAAAGTCATAGTGCAACTGCAGACCTTGTAATGAAATTTCCCCTCAACAAGCAAAAAGCTTCAAAATTTTAAGGGATGCCTTCCAAGGAGAAAATCCTCACTGTAATATTCCCAGCTCAATTATAATTCTCAACCATGTATATGATTGTGTCACAGCCTTAAACTGGAAAACTGCAGTTTTCATATGTACCACTAATAAAATATAATTTCTGTAAGTGCATAAATAAAATCGTGACCAGTTCAAAATGTTTCAAAAATATCAAGTGCATTCATTTCCAAGTTTATGAATATGCACGGTCAAAATACAATCACCAAGTAAAGCAAAAGGTCACAAGACTCACAACCTATGCAAGGTCCAATACAGAACATCCAATTCTCGAAACGCATGCCCACAAGATCAAAAGCTTCGAACCTTACATCAAATAGACACGAGTAGAGTAATTTCCTAAATAAAGAAAACACGATCCAACAAACAAATCCATTTTTTTCATTAACCAATATTTAAATCTTTTTCATTGGTCAATAAGGGGAAAAAAATAGTAAAACTAAAAACTGCAACCGAGCGTTTTACCAAAATCAAAATAACTTCACAAGCGAATTTATTGACAGGCGTCAATAAATACTAATTCCACGGCATTCTCCCTACAGCTAAGCCTTTCCCCATTTTATAAGATTATATATTAGTTAGTTCCTAAAAATGCAAAAATTTCCACTTTAATCCCCTAATAATGGATTAACGTGTCCATTGTCTAAAGATTATATGATTTTTTTTATTACAAACGGTTTACTCAACAAAAATAAAAATGGGAACGCCAACTATGGAAACAGATCCATGGCAACAAAACAATGCGAAAACCCAAAATAGGAAAAGGGAATAGAAGCAGAAGAAGAGCCCTCCCACCTTATACTTGGAATTGAAGTGCAGATCCTTCTGATCTGCGAAGCGAATGAAAGGGGGGCAACCAGAAAGGGCAGAGAGAAAACGGCGGGCTGAGAAGAGCAGAACGATAATGCATCTAGGTCTGACGGAGAAGGTGCATTCCGCCGCCGCATTCCGTCGAGAATCGTCGGCGACGGCGGAAGGTAGAGGAGGTTGTTCTTCTTCGAGCTTTCCCATTGGGAGCAGCAGCAATGCCGGCGAAGTGGGTCAGGATCCATCGTCGGTTGAGTTGGGTACACCCATTTTAGAGAGAGAAAGAGTTTGAGTGTGCGTGTAATTTTTTTTCTTTTTTTTTTTGTTGGGTTTGTAGAATGCGATGTGGCGATGAGAAAAATTAATAGTTTTTAGGTTTCGAACTTTCAAGGAAGAATAGAGAAGGGAAGAGTAGAGAAAGAAAAGAGGAGAGAGAGAAAGGAAGTAACTTGTGCTGCAAAAGTGACAGCTACAGTCCTTCTCCTAGGGACAGGGTGGTGTGGTGCTTTATCTGTTTATTTTTTAAATTTTTTACATGTAATGTAACTATGTAAGAAGGGTGCTGAAATGATGAATGAGAATGCAGTAATAGTGAATTGAATTAAGGAGTTATTACCGGCGTTGAGTTAATAGTAGTCAGCTGGTCCTTTTTTTTATTTTGGTTGGTAGATTTGTTTGGAGTATCATTGATGTAAGAGATAAGTTCAAATTAGTACAAGAAAGCGGTTTTTATTTTTTTTTTCTCCTAAATTTAAAAACAATTATTTCAATTGTTTATTTGTTGTATGACAAAGTAAATGAAATATCAATTGCAAACTATTGTTACTTTAAATCACTCATTAGTCTATATGTAATACTTTAACTCAGATAATTGGACAAATCTCAATATAAATAATTAGAGATGATGGAAAGTATGTCATCTTTAATCACAATATTGAGTTATGAATGGTGTCATATGTCATATTTAACTCGTGATTGGACGGACCTCTATATGAACAATCAGAGATTGATGTGGTGTCGGTTGAAAATGAAGACGAAGCACTATTGATGCATATCTATAAAGACATTCTAATGTTATAATAAATGAAAGGGCTGTTTGATGCGATCATTTCATGTGTGAGTGGACGTCAATTGAGATTTTTCCCCTTCAATTATCTTGTGAGATGTTAATGCATGGCACAAGAGAGTAGGGTCTAGAATCTTAATGTGTAGAGTGTGAATTACTCGAGTGAGAGGCAATGAAATTAATTTGAACATGAGTGTTAAAAATACCAATTTTAACTAAACTAATCAATTAAACTTATTAATCAATTTCATTTCTTATCAAATAATTCAATTAATTGTTTCAGAAAAATCTAGTTTATTCAATTGAATCATATCTCACTATTTTATACTTCATTTTTCACTTTCAAAATCCCAAACTAAATCATCTCTACTCACCACTCATGTGCTTCCCTAAATTTTCTCCCCCTCTCTCTCAAAACCACATTTGCTAAAAATTCATGTCTCTTTGGATCATCATTGAAACCATGCAACCCATCCTTTCTAGCATCAATTTTGTCACCACTGTTCACTTTGCCAACAGACCTGATGCAATAAGAGCATGTTTTGTTAAGCGTTGAAACGTAGTAAACTCATGTTTTCAATGCTAGAAACAGTTGCATGGGAGAATTCAAATTTGAGTTTGGTCAGTTTCAACGTGAAACCAAACATACACTAAATCTAAGAAGCTCTTTAATTATTATAGGTGTCATTATCACAATCATCATTAGGTTTACTTTGGTTTTGTTACTAATATTGCTTTTATTGCTTTGTCTATTGAGTGGTAAGTGGTAACATTGGTAACATGCAAAGTTGCCAAAGTTTATGGTAGTGGCACATTAGTAGTAGAGGTCAAACCATCATTGTTTGAAAGATTATATAACATATAGATCAATTAACGTTGAGAGGAATGAGTTGGTCTTCTTTAAAGGGGAATATACAACTCAAATTGGGAGGACCTTGCTAAGAGCTTTAGTGGTTGAAATTAAAACCAAGAGTGGTTTAAACTAGTTTTAATCATAATTTGGTTTTCAAATTCATTTTGAACCAAATCACCAGCAACTATATAAACTGATTATCGTAAACATAACTAGTTTGATATGGAGAAAAAAAAATAATATTCCTTGTTCTTGTTTAATTGATTTGGTTTGATTTTTATGTAGAATCAAACCATGCCCACCTCTAGATTGACATCATTGTTGGCTTATTTATAAGTTCTTTATAAACTTTCTCTCTTTTACAAGTTTCCAATTTATATATGATATTTTTCGTCAATTATAGTCACACACATTAAATGTATGGTAGTTGTGAAGAATATTAGCACATTTTTCTATACATATTTAATAGAGTTTTATTATTGATCTACTTTCAAAGGGGACAATTCAATTATTGGTAAATATTTTCTATTAGTGTGTTAATTTTAATTTATTTTAAAAAAAATAGATAGTAGTGAACAATATTTGGAGTTGTGATGACATAATTCTTAGATTATGTAAAAAAAAAAAATGACTTACTTTTAAGAGATTTTTATGGAAAAATAGACGCTAATTTGTGTATTTGTTACAATGAAAAAAAATATTTTTTAACATACTTTTTCTACTATTGTATTGATTTCTAATAATCAAATATGAATAGCTTAACTATAATAAGATTTTTTTTAAGATTCTGCGTATCTTTCTAAAATTTCAAACAAACATATTAAGAAAAATTATTTTTTAAAAAAATAAGTATTTTTTAATAAAATGAATACTCAAAACAAACACACTCAATGTGTGTTACGACCATACGACAACAATTTAAAAGGAAATGAAAAAATATTTAGAGTGGTCACCAAAATATTTAAGCTAGAAAATACTTTTTATGAAAAAGAGATTGGTCTAAGAAAATCAAGTATAGTTCAAAAGTCGATTTATGAAAAAGGAAAGATGGAAACTTATTCCAGTGTACGTACTCCTAATACGACCCTCATATGGCTTATTTTACTTTGTCTGCGTATATTTACACTTTAGTAGAATTATTCTAAAAATCAATAGTTAAGATGAATGAAGTACGTTTGGACAAAAATAATTTAAAATTAATTCTGTGAAATCATGTTTTTGCACTGTAGCAACAATAAACAAACAGAAGTTTAAATTGATTATGCAAATTATGTTATTTTTTAAAATATTTTTTACCCTTTGTTGGAATAAAATAAGACAATTTCAAAATTATGTAAAAATTATTTTCAAATAAGAATAAATAAAATAGAAAATAACATTTTGTTAAAATAAAAAAAAAATTATGAAAATTTAAGGTAGATCTTGCTCCTATCCAATAAGAAACTCAAAGTCAAATTATTCTTTAGAAAATGTTTGCGGATATATTGATTTTAATTATTAATCTTTTAAATGATCTTATTTTGAAAATAAATCCATCACATACAATTCAAGTTAACAATGCAGCAGAAAAACTTTAGTTAAAAAAAAGATCTTATTTTGAAAATAAATCCATTACATACAATTCAAGTTAACAATGCAGCAGAAAAACTTTTAGTTAAAAAAAATAGAATGAATCAATTTGATTAAAAATGAATTTAACTTTTACATAAGTTGAAATTCGTCTTTGTAACCTACTTTCTCTAAAAGCTCTCTCATTTAACTTCTCCATAAGTAATTAATTTCAACTTATGGAGAAGTTAAATTCATTTGACCTTTTTGATTCATTCTATTTTTTTCTTCTAGAAGTTCTTCTACATAAGTATATCCAAACTGAGTGATATATAGATTTTACATTATTTTATGTTTTAGTAAATTTCACTTGATAATTAAAAAAAATAGAATCATTTTAAAAATGAAAAAAAAAACTATTGCATTAGGTTTAAGTTAGAACAACTCAACAAATTCTAATGACTTGATAGATAACATTCAATATTCAATTGCATCATTAGCCACTACATTGACTAAGATATCTTTTTAAAACCTCTCATTAGGCATAAAGAATATTATTTTCATATTTTTAATATACTTTACCAACATGCACCAAAATTGTGAGAACACTAGTGTGTGAAGATTTTGAACACACTAAAAATAAGTTCTAAGATATTTTATCAAAATAAGTTCATTTTAGAGTTACACACTTAACCAATTGTTAGCACAAAAAATATACATAATTTAACAAAACAAGAGTTAAAGGGTAAGAGAGAACAACACCAATATTTTATACTAGTTCATACTCAAACTATAGTGTTATGTTCTCTACAAAATGAGGGCTTTCATTTCACTAATATCAAGATTTCAAGCCTCTCCAGGCTCATTGTATAAATAGGCATTGTTTTCTTACATAGACACCTCTACCTCACACTCTTACAAAGAAAATATGAAAAGAGTTAAAGTTACACTCTAAATCAACACACACTAAGTGTGGATAAAAAGAATTTACACAAGAGAGTAGCAAAAGTGTTTACTAAGAGTGTCTTTGGTAAGCCATTTCAGCTAGTTGAAAGCTGAAATTAGTAGCAGAAACCATTACAGCTGTGTTTGGTAAGGTAACTTTTTTTGGTAGCTACTAGCTTTTCTTAAATGCTACTTGAGGTAACATTTTAAAAAAATAAAACTCTCATTTTCAGCTACTGGCTGAAAATTAATTACAAAATTATCCCTCAACCACCCCCACTTACAAATATTTAATAATTAATGATGTTCTTGTATGTCATTTTACCATTTTCAGTTAGTTTTACCGAACGCCTTCAATCAAATAAGCTAGTTTTTCAGCTTTCAGCTAATTTTTCAACTTTAAGCTCGCTTTTCAGCTAATTTTACCAAACATACTCTAAACAATGTGTTTAGAATAAGAAACTTAAAGAACAACAAGATGAAGAAGATTTTTTTAAAGAGAAAAACAAAGCAACAATGCTTCAAAATATTCATAAAAGTTCTTCATCTCTTTTTTCTCATCTTCTATTTATAGTCTCTGAAATATAATGTTGAGATACATCAATTCAAATGTTTTCTAATAACATTTAATGTATGGAGACGGTGCCTTTATTTATTTGGTTGTTGTAGTTTTTTTTTTTATAGCAAACAATGCTTTTACAAGCAGTACGGTGTGAAGGGAGGGTCTGGGCCGTGAGGGTGGGGAGGGGAGGGGAGGGTACGGGGTATGGAAGGGTCTGGTTGTGGGAGTGGGGGTGGAGAAGAGGAGACGGGGTTGGGGAGGGAAGATGGAAATGGGGTAGTTAGGGAATTAAGAATAAAAAGGGGGTGGGAATAGCAAAGGGGGTGGTAAAAGCAAACATCTAACTGTTATTTGTAACAAATAAACCCAAATTAAGCCATATAATTATTAAATTTTGACTGAATTTCTCTATTATATTTTATAAGATTATAAATAAGGTTAGATTAATTTATTTCATATCAAAAAAATATAAACAAAAGTTATATTTCAAATATATTGATCATAAACGTTTCTTAAATCCACAAGTTCAAATATTCATTTATTAAATAAAAAAAATTATTGTCATAAATATTAAATTTAAACAATTTAGGTAACACTAACTATTTATACAAAACTACTTCACACCTTTAGAAAACAAATCCAGACAGGTAGACTCAGGTCTCATACGGTTTCACAGCAATCGGCATCAGTTCATAACATTTTTCAATCACAGTGAGAAGATTGATAAATTATTAAAAAAAAAAAACATGTTCTACACACACTAGAGTCATTCAAATGGCCACCCAGAATACCCTGCATGATGGCTGTTCTCAGGGATAGTTGGTGTTGGTGTTGGTGGTGAGCTGCTTCCGGTTGCTCCATCATTACCACTAGAATTAGAAGAGCGGAAAGGCCACAAAAAGGAAAAAGGATTTCGCCTTCCCTGGTTCTCCCTACCATTTACTCGTCCATTGGCACTGTTTCTACTTCTACCATTTGAGCCACGGTTACTACTCAATCCTTGTGGTGGCAATTCTTGACGACAAACAGGGCAGGAGTTATGCTGGACCAACCAGGGAACAATACAATCTGAGTGATATAAATGGTTACATGGCATTTGTCTTGCTTCAGACCCCAACTCAAATTTATCTTTGCATACTGGACAATGTGAATCTGACCGAAGATGCCTCTGTGTGATCTTGATAGTAGGCATTGCATCTATAGAGGACCTGGCTGCAGGTGGGGGTCCTTGCCGGTTATTAGCTGAAAGCTGTTCAAACAGTTCTTCTAGTCCAGGACCAATAAAATAGTCACCTGTGTTACCTCGTGTCACACCAATTCCTGGAGTCCCATTAAAGAGAGCTTCAATGCCACCATGTCCAGACAATCTGAAAGGAACTTGACCACCAAAGATCAACAAAGGAGCAAACCCTGGACCGTTTTCAGGAAATGATTCTGATCTAGCCCTGATGTCATGGCTATGGCTTCTATCTGCCATTTGATGCCTCATCAAGGCTGAGAAAGTTTCCATGAGTCCAACCCTTTGGTTGCGTACTTCATTGTTGTCCATTCCAAGGAAATCTAGAGGGTTAACATGCACCATATCATTAAGTTCTTGAACAAATCCCTCATTACAGTTAGGGCAAACCATATCCCTCCGTCCTAGTCGAATTGGCCTCCTGCAACTGTAACACCAATGAGTGTTCCTACTATTTGACATCCTCTTGTTCACTTCCTTAATAGTCTCAAACAACTAATTCCAAGGCTCCTTCCCAGCCCTGTTATCTTAACTGTTACAACAGCATGATGACTGATACTGCAAAATAACAGTCAAGGAATGTAAAAAGTAATATTAGTTATTGGATATCACTCAGAACTACACAATAACCACCAATTGAACTGTATGCTATGCTGCCCTCCACAACAGATAAATAGGGGTGAATGATGCAGTGTATTTATTAGTTACACAGAGAAAGTATCATGGCTTAATTAAGAGGTGTCTATCAAATTTATGCATCAGCAATCTGTATACACCATGAATCAGAATGAGGCTTTATTACAAAGATATAATAATTTGGTTACTAGAAGATAGTAGCACTAGAAAGAGATACTTACTTTATGTTGTGTTTATTCCATGACCATAAGTCATTATCAATTTCCACTTAAGATTCTCGAAATCTAAGAAGATTTAGAGACAATTTAGATAAACTTTTTAAAAAGTACTTATAGGAAAAAAAAAAAAGTTGAAATGATCTTGAAATTACTGAGTCTTCAAAAAAAAGCTTCTATAAGTTGAAATATCAATTTCTGCACCTCAAAATAATAGGTGTTACATACTATGCTTTCAGTTCCACAATGAAGTTAACAATAATATTGACTTACCAGCTAAGAAGCAGAAAGACAACACAGCAAAAAAACTAACCATTTTAATCATTTCCTGAAGTACCACATCACGTTTGACACAGAAACAAGCACAATACTTCGGAAGTGTCAGATTCAAAACTTTTACAAATTGACATTTCAATTGAACTTACAATAGAAAAGGAAAGGTGAAGCAGGGGGATTTATCAGAACTACAACAATTATAGTTGCGATTCATAAAAACATTTTAGAGTTAATCTGAGATGAAATCAGTTATCTAAAACTATACTCCCATGTCAAGATGACAGGTGACAGTATCATCGCTGAATTCCAAGCATAGCATCATGAGAATGTGTAATTTGTAAGAAAATAAATTCCTCAGATTCAGTTGGAATGATCTAACACCCTTGTCTAGGTGTTAAAATGTGTTAATTTAATTTAATTAATTAATTTTTGTTTTTAATAGGTAAAAAACAACCAGCATAATTGACTGAGGGGCATATCTGATTTTGCAATCTTCAAATGCTTGGAAAATATGGGAATTTTAAGTGAAGCACTAGGTGAGTGAGATCCTTGAAATCCTCACCAGTAAGATCCATATTTGAGTGTGAAGGCATTAATTTCTGGAAGCTTCTTCCACAAACCCAGTAATCCTAATATAATAGGTTAAGAACAAAATAGAAATGCAATGCAAGGTTTTTCAGAGAGCAGATGAAAGCGAAGAAAACAAATAAAGGGAACGAAACATCGTACCAAGGCGGGCGAAGGCGGTTGTTGGTTGGTTAGTGAGTGAGTGAGTGTGAAGAAGGAGAAATTGAAGCCGAGAAACTCACTGAAACATCGCGAACCGAACCCTAACGAGTAACGATTACCCACTAACGCAATGATGATGGTCAGAGAAAGTAGATGATTGCGCAACCGACATCAAGCTGAGCTGTCACCCGCATCCTCCAATTCTGCTACAGCGCTAGTTTGATTTGCAGTTTTTTATTTTTTTTTCATAAAAGTTACAATTTTTCCCTTTTACTAGCTTTTAAGAGATGCATTGTGTGTATTCAATTTATATTATTTTAATGTAAATGAAGCAGTCACAATCACAAAACTAGTTTTTTACTGATGTTCTTGTTGTTTTTTCCCTTACAATTTTAAATATTTTATTATTAATTTATAAGACTTTATTAGATAAAATGAAAAGAATAAGAGAATAAAAAAATAGAAGAAAAATTCATTTATTATGCTTCATCTTGTCCTAATTATAACAACATTTTAACTACTTTACATGGATTGAGAAATTTAGTTAATTTAGTTGGTTACAATAAATTTATCATGAATATGTATCAAATTTATTGAACTACCCTTGAATTTATTGAGACTCAATATCTTTCTCTTTTTATTTAATTACTCTATTGTGTCATATTCTCTCTACTAATTAATTACTCACCTACCTCCACTAATGGGGTATTTTTGTTAAGAAATCATTAATGTATGAGACAATCTGAAAAGGTTCTTATAAAAAGGACCAATACCCACCCTAAAAAAAAGTTCTTATAAATAGGATCGGAGGGAGTATTATCAATTTAAAAAATCCATTAAATTTAGGAGAATTTCATAGCATACTACACAATATCAAATTTCAATATAATAAAAATGTCAACCAATAAACAAACATCTAAAATTTAATAAACTTGCAAATATACACATTCAGGACCTGCTGAGACAGTATGAAGATATTCTCTTTCAAGAGGAAACTCATTGGTTTCAAAAATCCAGAGAGTAATGGATCCGTTTGGGCATTCGAAATACTTCTTTCGTCCATACACAGACAGTGGTAAGGCGGAAGAGAAACAAGGTACATGGTTTATTTCTATCTAATGGTGATTGGTGCACGGATAAGGACATTTTAAAATATGAAGCGGGTCGATTTTTTAAGAATTTGTTCTGTTGCAAGGAAGCTATGGGTTCTCTTCTACAAAGCGTACATCGGGCTACTCTGATAGAGGAAGGAATGATAAGTTTGACTACACCGGTAATTAAAGAGGAGGTGTATAGAGTGTTGATGGGCATAAGTCTTATAAATCTCCGGGGCCAAATGGCTTTCAAGCTATTTTCTTTAAGATGTATTGGGTGGAGGTTGGTGATATTGTATAAGAGTTTGTAAGAAATGTTTTTAAAACTTGCTCTTATGACACCGGAGCAGCTGAGACCGGCTCTTATGATACTCCTGGTTCTTATACCAAAAATTGATTATCCTTCTACCTTTAAGGACTTTAGGCCGATCAGTTTATGTAACGTTGTTTACAAACTGATACCTAAGGTACTGGTATATAGGATAAGGCCTTTTCTCAATTCTTTAATCAGTCCCCTACAAAGCATCTTCATTCCCGGGAGAGAAACCGGAGATAATGTTATTGTTCTTCAAGAGATCGTTTATACCATGGGTAAATCCAAGAAGAAAGAAGGAGATGTCATTTTTAAATTAGATTTAGAGAAGGCGTATGATAAGGTGGAATGAGATTTTCTGCAATCAGTACTTTTGGGGTTTGGTTTTCCTCTTCGCATAATCTAATTATGTATAGGATTACATCCTCCAAAATCTCTTTGCTTTGGAATGGGGTTCAGGCTGTGGATATGTATCCTGTGAGAGGGTTACGTCAAGGGGATCCTCTCTCCCCCTACCTTTTTGTTATGTGTATGGAACAATTAGGGTACCTTATAAACCAAAATGTTGATTTGGGTACATTGAAGCCATATCAATTGAATACAGGGGGTCCCAAGATTACCCATTTATTGTTTGCTGATGATGTGCTTCTATTCTCCAAGGCAAAACCATCTTAGGTTCACCTTCTTCAAGACTTATCGATTCAGTTATGCAGAGTGTCTGGACTAAAGATAAATTTTGACAAGTCTAAAGCCTTTGCTTCTAAAGGAATAATGGTTGCCCATAAGGAAATAATAGTTAACATCTCTCAGATCAGGTTCACCAACAATCTTGAAAGGTACCTTGGGTTTCGCATTATTCAAGGGAAACAATGTAAACAAGACTATGCTTCAGTGTTGGACAGAATCTCATCTAAATTGGATTCTTGGAAGGATCGCTTGTTAAACAAACATAGTCGTGTGACTCTTGCGAATTTTGTTCTATCAGCAGTATCAGCTTATCATATGCAAATCCACCGGTTCCCTACTTATGTTTGTGACAATATTGATAGGATTGTGGGGAATTTCAAAAAATAAAAGAAATATGGTAGAATAAAGTGGATATAGGAAGTTATGGTTGTGTGGGATTTAAATAACTTATTTTGTTATGGGAATATAAGATGTTCATTCAAAAGCTTGAAGTTTTTATAATATTGGATCATTTCCACAACTCAAAAGCATTCGCTCAAAAGCAACTCAAAAGGATATGAACGGGTCAAATTGCCATATACTCATCTCATTTTGAGCTTTTGTGACCTCAAAAGAAACTCAAAGAATTCAACACCATCACTTACTTTGTACAGTGTTTGGATAAATTAATTTGAAATTACTAGATTTCATGTGTTAGAATAGTAAAAAAAATAATTTTAAATGGAAAATAAGAGGGATTTTTAAGAGAAATAGGAGAAATTTCAAATAACACATTGAGAGAAAATTTCAACATTTCTCTGTCATGTTTAATTTTTTAGATGATCATTTACGATTCCTCTCATACTTACAATTCATTCAACATTTTCTATCACAATTTTGGAAATTCTAAAATTCTCCATCTGAACATACTTAGGGAATCAATTATACTATCAAAGGTTGAACTAAACCAATGAAAGAGAAGCTATCTTATATGCCAAGAAGCAAAGAATCACTTGATGAAGTCGAGTTTCTAGGCAGCTACTTAGAAAGTACACAAGAGCAAGGTCAAAATCATCTTGGGACATCAAGAACCTTATAATTAAGAGTGACTAAGAAAATTCAAAGGGAGAGATTGTTTCCATGAATATGAATTCTTACATGCTTTTGGACACGATTTTTATAAGAGAACAATCAAGAAGCGAAAGCTTATCAAGCTCAAAATCATCCTCATAATCATACCTTAGAAAATCAGTTTGCTATTAAACACTTTACAATTACGAATGGTTGAGCAAATTCAAAAGGAAATGTTCACTCCATATTTAAAACTGTCATATGTTTGTGGTCTCAAGATTATCAAGTTTCAACCAAGGACAAAATGACTATCAGCTCCTAATATACCTAAAAAGGACACTTTAGAATGGTGACCTCAAAATGTGTTAAGTTTTTACCACCGTTAAAGGCCACTTTTATTGACACATGAAAAAATGTACGAAAAAATGACTTTAACAATCATAAATGACTAGTTCTCATAGAAGACAATATATATAACCCAAAAAACACAATGTGTATTAAGGAAACTAAATCAAATAGTGCCAAAACTCTGCTCAAGTGATTTTAAAGCTTATATTGTAAATATCCATTGGTTTTTGTTTCTATAAGTGCTTTAATATGCTCTAATAAGCTTCAAACTGTGTTAGAGAGTGGTTATTACTTGTGCATTGTTAGTCTATCCACATGTTATGTGTTTGTACAAGCCAAAAACTGTTATTCTCTGTGATCTCGTGAAACCTTAGGCAAACTAGGAAATGGATCTTGGTGTTGGTGAGGCGTAGTGCAAAGCTCGAAAATGCCACTGTGTAAAGACTAGTTGTGGCGCAAAGTTTGGAAAGACCACTGTGTAAAGACTATTCATAGTGCAAAGCTTGGAGAGGCTACCACGAAAATACTACTCGTTGTACTTGTAATTTGGGAAAGTTAGTGGAAATTCTCACTTCACATGGGGATTATACACAACCTAAGATTTATTTAGATGAATCAATATAAATTAGGGTGTGTTGCTCTCTTTTTCTCGCTCTCTCACTATCTTACTTATTATATTTACTTAACAATAGTTTTTATACAAGTAACTGAACTCAAAATCATTTTTTAAAAGCTAATCTTAACTTCTTGAGTTAAATAAGGGAACAACTAATTAAGAATTGAATTTATAAGTTATTATTAAATTGTTGTGACTTATGCTTGTTGATTTCAAGTTGATAAATATCATAAGAAAGGTGTTAGTCTGCATCACTTTTTCTGTTGCAAGTTGAGAATAATTTTGAGTTTCAAGTTATAAACTTGAGAACACCTCCGAAGGATTCTGAGTTCAGGTGTTAAAATTTGTAAAGATCTCAATTCAACCCCCTATTTTGAGATATAAAGCCAACATTAATGTCTAAATTCATATAATTGATTTTCTTAAATTTTCTTCATATTATTTGAAAGGTCTCACATATGAATTTATGCATATATATATATATAATGTAAATATTTTTTTATTTAATATTATTTTAAAAATTTTAAAATATTATGTAATGCATGAGATATTTGCAAGTAAAAAGGTATTCATCTTAATGAAAGTTTTACATTCTACTGATCCCAAAAATAGAAATTTTATTATCTACTAATTTATAGGTAATCACTTATGATTTTAAGGATTAAATATCTTTTGATCCATCTAAATATATTAATGTTCTCATTTTAGTCCATTTTATGTTAGTTTTGGTTTGTATTTATTTTTAATGAGTACTTTTAATCATTATTGTTGTTAGAGGCATTTTAAATGATTAGGTATCAAATAAACTATTAACTCCCTTTTGTTGTTTGTCTCATATATTATCCATGTAAACATACTAAATTTTGGTTTTATCCCTCTATAATTTCCCCTTTCTTTTGCAAAAAATCATGGAGTCTTCAAGAAATCAATGCTTGAACCATGTAAGGATGACACATTTCATGTCTTGTATTCAATCTAGATACTTGGACAATGGAACTAGATTGCGCATTAACATCAATTACAGAAAGGCTATACATGTCAAATCACATAGTCAAGTTTAAGGTTATATAAAGCCATGTGGAACTTTCTTATAGATTTTCTCGCCAAAATCACCATGTAAAAAGAGTTATTCACGTTGAATCCACATAGTCAAGTTTAAGGTTATATAAAGCCATGTGGAACTTTCTTATAGATTTCCTCGCCAAAATCACCATGTAAAAAGAGTTATTCACGTTGAATTATTCTGAAATGCCATTATAGTCCCTTACGGTATTTAATTTCACTAGTGTAAACATATCCTAATACTCCACTCAATTTGGTTTATGTGTATTCCTTGGCTAACAGTCTCACTTTATACCTCTTGATGGATCTATCTGACTAATTTCTTTGTAAAAACCCTTGCACCCTCCTAGTCTTTTCAATTGGTAATTCCATTACTTCCCATGTTTTGCTCTTCTCCTAAGCTCCATTTCGAGTCTCATTACACCCTTCCATTTCTCTTTGTCAAGTGGCAATGATAAAGTTTGTTTGGAAGTCTTTGTATGAGATTTATAGTTCTTCAAAAGACACAAAATGGGCAAAAGGAAAATGCATGTACTTGTTAAAAAAAGGTAAATTCTACGGTCCATTTTTTTTTTTTAAAAAAAGGTTCCTATCCAGTCACGAAATGTTTCACGTCTATTGGTACACGTACCTTATCTTCCCCCCCCCCCCCCTTTTTTTTTGAATTGTAGACCAATAAAGGAAAGCGTTGCATGCGCACAGTGAATCGCACAATAGAGGTCAGAGGTGGGGCACCACCGTGGTGTGGTTGGAGACTGCGAGGTTTTGGATAACGCTAAGAGGCTGATAACGATGACTGAGAGATGAGGTGGCTACAATTCGCAATTCTGATGATGTGGTAGTGGTGCTTGCACAGTGGGGGAAAGCAGAACGGTGGTTATGACCTCTCTTTCGCTCTTTTTTTACTCTATTTTCCTCTTTATTCTGATTTCCTTTCTCTCTTTCTCAGTCCCTTCTCTGTTTATAATTGAGTTTTTAGATTTTCTTTCTCTTTCTTGGTTTTAGGTTTTTCTTCAACTGTGATGTTATTGTTGTTTGTTTCCCCAATTATTGTTGTTTGATTAGAAAATTTTGATATATATTGACCATGGCTTCTTGCAGAAAGGTGTTGAGTTGGTGTTGCACTAGGCAGTTTTGACAAGTTTTGGACATGGCAAGGAAATCCACCAAGGAAACACGCATCAAACATTTGTTAGGACATGTCATGACTGTACCAATACCACTAATTATTAGCTCGACTGGAGCAATCGCCCAAAAAAAAAGGTTTCTCCTTTCTAGAACATCACAATAAAAAATCGTTTACATTAACATCCTTAAATAGAGATGGAAACATGACACTAAGAGTAGTAGAGTACTAAAGGAAAGGTGCCCTCCAAGATAATGAAGTCAAATTTGATCTTTATTGGAAAGAGAGTGCTAGAGAAACGAGAGATGCTTTGTCCCCATTGCTCACTTGGAACTAAGGGCCCGTTTGGTGCACATGATAGGATATGATAGGATAGGATAAGAGAGTTGGATAGTGACATGATAGGATAAGAGCAGGATAAGCTCTTATCTTATCCTATGTTTGATGTACACTAGGATAAGAAGACAGATATGATTATTTTATCATATTCTACATTTGAGATGGACATATTATGGTAGGATAGGATATAAAGAATATTAAAATGACAAAATTACCCTTATTACAAATTTAAATTATTGTTTTTACTTTCAGCAAGCACACATAAAATAAAATTTTTTATTAAAAATATTTAAATTTATTGTACAAAAAATAAAATTGTTAAAAATATTAAATTAATATCAAAATTACCACAAAAAATCGCTATTATAGAGAGAGGAGGGAAGAGACGGGAAAGAGAGGGGGAGTAGAGAGAAAGAGGGGGGAGAGAGGAGACAGAGGGGAGCAAGAAGAGAGAGAGGAGGAGAGAGAGGTGAGAGAGGGAAGAGAGAAGAGATGATATGAGGGGTCCTCTTCGAGAGAGCTTTTTTCTCTTTTTCATTTTTTCTCTCTTCTTTTTCTCTTTCTCTCTTCCCTCGTTTCCCTCTCTCGTCTCTGTTCTCTCTTCGGACCCCTATCTCGACGAGGATACTGAGGAACAATTTTTTTATCTTATCCTATCACTCCCTAACCCCGCTCCCCCCTCAGGATAAGAATTACACTAGAAGGAAAGGATAGGATAAACAACAAGATAAAATTATCATATCATATTGGTACAACAAACACATGATATGTGTTAGGATAGAATAAAGTTATCATATCCTGTCTCTTATCCTGTGCACCAAACGGCCCTAAAGATAGTAAAGACCATATCTTGCCTTAGCACGTACAATTATCCTCCTCAAAATCTGGTTTTGACACACATCACAATCATGAATGACTGTAATATTAGTTTGGTAATTAGCTCCGAAAACAGGGTAAAAAACTCCATACCATTAACTATGTCAAGTTTGAAACTCTTAACCGCTTAATATATACTCATGAAAATGCTATTAATTAGACAGAACCATCTATATTATTGAAATGACAGGTGTTAACATTTTTTATATAGATTAAACAACATGAAATCTCTAGAGATCCTGAACCAGATGCTCCAAATTCCTGAGAGGACTACATCTCCATCATAAAACCGCACAGTACCATGATGAAATATATTTATATTTCTGGCATAAACAGAGAAAAGAGCATAGCAAAATGCTGGAATGTGCAGAATTTCCTTTCTTTCTCATTCTTCAGGTCCTCTAGAACTTCCAATTCATGAAAAATTGTATGGTTCTCACTGGTCGGCTCATGAACACTACCAAGCTGAATGCTTCAAATTTATCAACACCAGTTATGTGGTATAAAGATAGCTTCTGCTCAGTCGTTTGGTTATAGCAATTGAAGTGGTTCCATTTGCCCAGTATTTGCAGTAAAAGCCACAAAATATTATTGCACAACAGCACAGCTGGTTTTGCCAATGAAATGCATCCTTAGTTAACTCACTGATAATAGAGTAAAATGTATCTGATACATTTCATGATTTCATCCACCTGGCAAAAATAGCGTGACAAAGGTGAACACTGAACACGTTTATGTTCATAAAATGGTCCTAGTCTGCATCACCAAGCCCATCACTCCCATCACCCCTCTTGGATATGGGAGTAAAATGTGAATTTGGTTTCTTTTTCTGAGAAGCAATTTCAGCATTCTTTCGTAAGACAGCACCAGGTGATGGATATGGTCGTTGTTGAAACAGGGGACCCTGAAATTGATCAAGGGAGGGAGTTTGTGTCATGTTGAGCCTTGACAAAGGTCAAACTGAAACTAAACTTATAAATATAATTATGACACATATTTCAGTATGCATTTCTTGTTTCTGAATAAATTCATCACTGCTAGCCAATGGTTATGGTACTTTATACCAGCAATACTAGAGGCTAGCTTTACATCAAATGGAAGCTCGTTGTTCACCAATTCTACCCCTAATCCTTCATTCACACAATAGTTTTGACAACTTTGTGATTATTTACACAATGACCTTTTCGTGGATAACTTCAGCAAATTACAAAATTCTTCTGAGAGTATTGAGGCATTCAGGGATACCAGGTTGAAGGAAATCTTTTGTTTAAAAATGCATAAAAATGAAATATAGACATCAAATGCACCAATAAGAAAAGCAACTGAGAAGATAAGAATACAAGAACTTCTGAAAAGAAAAAGAAGAAAGAAAAAGTATACATACGGTTGCTGTTGTGTCAGCAGCTCGTGGCTGCACACCTTTCAGACCCACGACCCTGAAATTAATCATAAATTCATATTTACTAATCAGGTTTTTCTATCAAAACACCAAGTTTATCATTCTAAGCAATTAAGTATCATACACGGATTTTGAATGGGTTCAGTTGATCAGTTCAAAAGATGAATATAAATATATATATATCCATACCAGCCACCACGAGGAGCATCTGAATAAGAGCTGGGGTCCATAGGGTCCAACTCATCATCCTCTGCATATGTGCGCTTCTTGCCCATTTTTCTATTTCCCTTGTCAAATGGAGGTTTCCAACTGGACCTGGAGAGACAAATTGAGAATAGTATATCCTTTATAGCTTTAGGTAAAAAATAACTTGTAGATTTCAAGGTAAAATCTAATGACATAACTCTCAGGATAAGATCCCTTCTTCTCCAATAAAACTTACATGAAATCCAAAGCTAAAACAGAAATGATCTTTATTTTTCATCATTTCTCGCATGCCAATAGTTCGATTTTATAGAGATGTAATGTAATTGCATTTCCAATTTTGATGGCATATATTGCATTTGATAGTTTGAATTGTCCTCTTTCATTGACAAACATGCCATTGCCAACAATGTTAGTTGTCTTTTTAAAATGCACTTCATCTCTCTTAATTTCCATCAATCCTTTTCCACAGAATGCACCTTCCGCTATAGAACTCTACAATGTATTTTCTCAGTATAGAAGCAAAACTAAAAGAAAATATACTTGCAATACAAGATTTTTAATCAGAAGCATATAATGGAAATTTCATGTAGAAAATGAGATGTTACGTTCAAGATGATAGATAGCAGCAGTTGGAATTTAATTATTAACAGTTATAGAGGTCACGCCTCAAGGATGGTAACAATAAAATTACTTAGAAAACAGTCAATTGAACAGCAATAGGTTTTATGGAAACAATTTAACAGCACTGCATATCTACATACAAAATTATACCTCTGCTTGCTAGCCATTTTATCAGAAGTTTCACAGGAATGTGCAGCACTGCTTTGCTGATTATTCAAACTTGAGGACAAATACTGACATTGTGGAAGATTCAGAACTCTGCATTTGTTCATTTTTGGATAAAATAAAAACAAAAAAAATTATTAGAGAAAATCGTTTGCAGCTAATTAAGAAGAACACTGAATCCAGAATGAAGCATCCCATCAACTAAATAAGTCAACACAATCGTTGATTCCACAGTATATTTTCAATGTATTTGAACAAGAAGACTGAATCCAGAATGAAGCAGGGATAGACACAAAATTTAGTTATTATGATGGTGATTAGATCATTTAAGTTTTATGATCAGTGATTTGGTTTTATTATACAAGAAGCAAGTGTAATCTTTTGTTCCCCAAGATATTAGACTAATACCCCCAGAGTCGCTAATTGGTTATTAGATGTAGCTTCGGTTCTCATAGTTACATGTTAATCATCTAGTTATTTAGTGTATTTGTACATATGAACTAATGGAGGATTTCCTAGTTTAGGAACCAAGTTGGATCCATTGTACCTCGTCAACCTATGACTCAAATTATCGATCAGGTGGGGATTAGTATGCCCTTTCAAAGGACCATTTGAAATTCTTATCTCGTGGGAGTAGTAGGTCTTACAAGGAATTGACTAATTGAGGGTGTAGCTTTCCCTTATCCTTTCAATTTGGGATGGGTGAGTTGATAGCCTTAGATCAATTTAATCCTTAAATGAGTTATTAATTTTCTTTAATTAATACCTTTTTAATGAGTTATTAATTTTTCATTTAACTAAATTACGGGTAACGGGCGCGGGTATGGGCATATAAGTGCTCATTAGGTACGAGGACGAGCATTAAAGTTGCTGCCCACGCGGGTATGAATGCGGGTACGAGCTTCTTTTAAAAGTGCGGGTATGAGGATGGACACTATGGTACCCTGTCCCGAGGATACCCATTGTTATGCCTAGACCTAGTTGAGGATTTACTCAATCCATAATAAACATGAATATAATTAACTTAATGATATTAAAATAACATGAATATAATTAAACACCAGTTAAAGAGAGATAATACTGTAAAGACAGAGAAAAGTTATGTATAGGTTAAATGGAGGATTTATAAGTTAATGTGAAATTAATTTATATTTATATATCCTAAACATTACAGTAATATATTATATATGAAGTAGTGGTTCAAATTTATATTTAAAGATTTTTTAAACCTATTAGTACATTAATTTATTGTTTGGATTCCTAAACTTAGTATTAAAATAAGTAGAGGTGATAGAAATAAGTTATTTCACTCATTTAAATGATAGAATAAATGAGGAGGGAAAGAAATTTTTTATCCATGTTTGAAGAGAAATGTAATTTTTGTCATTTTGCCTTTATTTTTTTTCTTTCTTTTACCTATTATAAAGGTAAAGTTATTTTTATTCACATACATCTATCTCTCTACTCACATTTCCACGCATCCAATCAAATGAAGTGAAATTTTAGGGCAAGTTTGTTTATAATTTTTAAAAATATTTTTCTAATCTTTAAAATAAAAAAAACTTATTTGACAGATAATTTTTAAAAACAATTTTAAAAAGTGTAACTCAACCTTAGGTGAACCTAATGTAGGAGATCAAGAAGTTAGCTACAAACACTAACAAACTCACTTTTCGGGAGGCAAACCATGGCCGATGCTCTTGCAAAGCACACAAACTAGATGCCCTAGAGCTATTTTAATTTTTATTTCATTTCTTCCTTTTGTAATTTTCAATTTTTTTAAGATACACCACCCAGTCTTCTCTTTTATAAAAATACTATTATTAAAATAGCCTTACTTTTTTTACATTCAAAAATTCAATTTTTGGAATATAATTTTGAAAAATTATTATAATTCAAAATTATATTATGAAAATCGCATAATATTACACTTTGTTTTTGAAAAAATTTAGACATTAGAGACATAATTTTCTATCTCCGAATTATGTATTTAAACTGCAATAGGGAATGAGATGTGATTGCAATTTAGAGATGAAAATTTTCCATCTTTAATCTTTGAAATTTTCCCAAAAAACATAATGTAATTTGTATTCTAGAAATTGAACTGAAATATAATTTTTAATTTATTTCAAAAATTGATTTTTCGGAATACAGAGTAACATGTATTTCAGATATTGAATAACTACCAAAAAATTTCAGATATTGAATTTCCGGCATATGAAAAAGTTGGGGTTTAGGGGTATTTTTGGTATTTGAATTTTAAAAGAAGGTGTGGATAGAAAAGGTGGGGGTGCGGATAGCAATTCCAAAATTTCAGGTAATAATATGTAGTGTTGCTTCTCTTAGATCGCTAAACTCACTCATTTCCCCGAATAATAATAATAATAATAATAATAATAATAATAATAATAATAATAATAATAATAATAATAATAATAATAATAATTAATAAAAACAATGTGATGATGTATAATTGAATGATAGTTTAAAATGTTTTTATACTAACAATCCATATAAATTAAATTCATTTAAGTATAAAACAACAACTAATATCATTGAAAAGTATACGTTTATGTTATAGTTTAATTTTTTTTTTAATTTATAAAATTGGAGTATGGTTGTGATTTAATTTGATTACAACAAGTTAACAGCTCATTCTTATCTTTTTAAATATGCCTTGAGTGTCATATGTTAGACATACTTTTGATATTGATAATTTGATTGGTTGCATTTTTCGCTCTTCATTTTGTCCATCTCATAGTTGTTTAAGCTAAGCTTAATTTTGTACGATTTCAATAATCAATAATAAAAATAAAAAATAATGGTACAAAGAGAAGCAACTTAAATTTTCGTGCACAGATCTGGAGGAAACATCACACCAAGGCTCATTAACTTTTAAAAAAAATAAAAGGAAGAAGGTACCATTTTTTATATTTCTCATTGTACTTAGTTCCTGTGGAAAGAGAGAGAGAGGCAATCAGGAGAACTAGAAGCATTCACATGTCAATAACATAAATGTGATCCATTACTATCATTGGATGAACATCATACAAAATGAATTATAGGCTTTGACCATTAAAAAAAAAAAAAACAAAGAATGATAGACGATGAGAACCAGAAAAGGAAATTGTTACTTTTTTTTTTTCCTTTCATTTTCTTTTTCCATCTTAAGTCACAGAACAGCAGTAATGCATGAAATCAAGGCCTGCCACTTGTAGGCTTTGACCTGAAAACGCATGCACCCGTTTTTTTTTGGGGGGGTACATTGGATTTGGATCTTTTCAATTAACTATGTACACGCATAATGACAACTTATATCCACTCAGACGTGAAGCTAGCCCTTTGTGTAGCTCACATTTGTAGTACTCCCTAGTTTGGCTGGCCGAATGATACAGTTCAGAACTTGCTTATACATATAATGCAAGTAATACAAACATTAAAGATGTCCAATTGAAAGTCCCAAGACAACCTGCAGAAGCTGAAAAAACAGGATATCAGTCTAAAAGAAACAATATTTCTTGGTCATGTATGATGAATTACCAGTTACTCTCAGAACTTAAACAATCATCCTGCTCATTGAGAAGAGAATTTTTCATAGAGCAGGGTTGCAAGTATCGTTAATACCCAAATACAATGAAATCAGCAAATGCAAAAAGATCAAGTAATCATCAAGAAGGACATAATTGAACATAGGAAGAACAAATAAGCAAAAGACTGTAATCTTTTGTCGGAATGGGAAATTTATGTTAATGCTGAAGGTATTGGCAACCTCCATTATGTTTGGTTTACTCCAAAACCACGTTTCAACGCTAGAAATAGTTATATTAGGGAATCCAAACTTGAGTTTGACCTGTTTCAACGCTAAACCAAACACACACTAAGAGTAGTGTTGGACTAGATACACGTTTGTAACATGATTTTTAGTCAAACCAAACATGCTAGAATCCTGTCTATACCCAAGGTTTGTGTCTTCAAGAATTTTTTGACTGGAGGAAAGGAAAATCAAGAGAAAATAAAAACAAAAACAAAGTAGCAGAGTCTGTATGACTTAAGCTATGAGTAATTCACTTAAAATCTAATCTTCATCAAGCTAATGCTAATCATTTCTAATTCCTTCATATACTATGAGTAAATAAAATTCAATATCTGGATAGATGATAATTGGTGTTAAAACATGCACATGCAAAAAAGTTTTGTAAAACAAGTTGTCTCTAATTTAGGATTAACATGTCAGCTCATACAAATAATTATTACCATATCATTAAGCATACTCACATGAAGAAGGTGATGGCCCATGAAAAAGTGTGTTAGAACGTTCAGGTGACTGTTCATTCTTGGGAGGGGGCTCATTATGCGCAAAAGCTACATTTGGTATAGGACTCAAAGCAGGAACTGAATGAGAGATATGTGCTGGGGCTCCAACCCTTGGTTTTGGCAAGGAAACAGGAGAGTGTGGAGCAATAGTAGGGGCAACTGCAGGTGTTAGATGCACATGTTTGTGAGCATTTTGGGTAGACCTCTTTCTATACCCAAATCGACAATTAGGAGGCTGAGCAGAAGACCTTCGCCCTGGTGCAGGCATACTTCTTGCAGCATTAGGAGAACCAACCTTAGGTGGAGTTGCACCTTCCCCAATTGCAGGAGCAGGTGCAGGTGCAGGTGAAGTTGCAGGAAATTTATGGGCATCGCCGTGATGATTATGGTGCCGATGATGATGGTAATGGTGGTGATGGTGTGGATGAGGCAGAGGGGCAGGGGAAGGTGACCGAGCAGGGCCATTAGCACCACTTCCATGAAGGGAGTGTTGCAAGATGGACGAAAGTCGAACCTGCTTAACCCTGCCAAATTTAGTGTTATTCAACCCAAGGTTCCATGAATGACGTCCCATGATGGTTTGTGCCAGTTGCTTTAGCCTCTCCTTTGATGGTGTAATCCCAACTGCAGGTAGGACAGACGATTGAACAATAGTAGGAGCAGCAACTGTAGAACCTTCAGAATTTGATAAGATGACATACAGGTTCTGCATACCAACAAGGAAACCCAATCAGAATTGCCTTTGAGAGACTAGCATGTCATCAGAAATCTTCTAAGCACAAAGAACAAGTAAATGTATATTACACAGGTAAGTCCCCAATTTAGGACTCTTTTCAACAAAAAAGACATACACAAGCAAGCTTCCTTATTTTTCATGTGATTAATATCCTTTCAGCTTATATAGTCCAACATCAAACATGATTCACTTGTAACTGACAGAGATCCCACAACAGAATCCATATATAGGTAATAATTACACAACATAATGAAAATCAGCACCTAGTATTCATCATGTTCATGACAGAGAAAAGTCCAAGATCGTTGAGCATCCTCAAGTCCAAAAAGCAGAAAGGAGAGGGAGCAGCATACAAAGGAATTAAGTCATAAAGGAAGGGAAAACCTAAGGATGGAGTAATATAACCACTCTACCAATAACATCAAGCCAGCAATGCCACATCATCATTGAGATGGATAAAAAGAAAAAAAAACGGTGTAGAACTAAAAACGCTTGGTTAAAGTTCTTAAACTACAGACCTTCTTCTGGATGTGCAGCTTTCCCATGCTTAACAGCCATTTCAGCCCTATGGTCTGTGGCCATTTTCAACAGATGTTCCTGTTTTTAAAAATAAAAAAATAAAATAAAAGAATAGAAATATGGGATTGCACACTGTATAACTCTCATATTCATAGAAATAAATCTAAATCAAATTATGTGTTTATCACGCACCTTTAAAGTATTGGGGTCATGACGTTCTGAAAATATGTCTAAATTATCCTTCGTAGGTGATGCCACACTTCTTACCTCTCTATAACAGCACAACAGAAACATCTAATTTGGTAACCACCAACATGTAACAACTATTTCAAAATGAATAAAGTATTCTGCACAAGAAGAAAAAATAAAATCCATACCTTTGACTCCTTATGACATTTTGGGTAGCAATTTCCTATCAGTCAAGACAAATCCAAAATAATCAGAACACTTAAATGAAAAACAATGAAATGAAAATGTTAAACACAAGAGATACCAACTTGTTCGCGCAAGACAGCATCCTGAGCAGCAGTATCAATGTCACACACATTGTTTAATTGTACTGCAGAGCATATGGTAGACGCGTTAGAAACATAAACAGCAGCTTCATCTACTTTTGGCCTAAAATTGACAGCAGATTCTTGGCATGCTGCTGAAGTAGTAGTCTCACTGTGCCAATGTCCTCCATCAACATGATTTGAAGACTTATTTTCATCCTGCTGCTCGGTCAATTTTACAGCAGGAGGGACCTCTGAGGTTAAGGCTTGGCAAGTAACCAAACCAGGGTGAGAGAGGGTTCCTTGTTGAAAGCTATTATTATTACCATATGTGTGAGGAGGAGCATTGGGAGAAAACTGATATTGATGTGAAGGAGCAGCATGAGTGTAGACATTTGGTGAAAACTGATAGTATCCAGAATAGTTCGAATCAAGTGTTTGACCCGGGTGTGACAAATTGTTAGGCCAAGAATGAACACCTGGAGGGAGTGGCTGATCTTGGGAATTCTCCATATCTTTTGAATTTGATCTAATAAGACATCAAAACCTTTACTTTCTGACTTAACCAACAGTAAATAGAAGTGATAACCTAATTTAGTACAGAACATTTTAGTATTCAAGAAAGAAAGAAAGAATCACTTGAATGCTACTTATGTTAAATGCAGAATTAAGAACAGTACAAGTTTCAGACAAAGGGAAATACATGCAAAAATTAAGCAGTCGTTTTAGGGTCAAAGAATATCGGTGTTTTTAAAAAAAAAAAAAAAAAAAACTGTAGTATTGTATAATCGGCTCATTTTTAACGAAGCTGGAATCTGCAATCATGAGAATAATTTGAAATAAAAGAATAACAAACAGAGTGAATTTGAAATATCAAGTTTTCGAACTGTACAAGGGTTATATTAACGAAGCAGCCAAAGTTGCCGAGAACATAATAAAATTGAGCCACGTTGCGTCGAATGAAAGCGTTAGTAGTAACGGCGAGAAAATAAGGAACAGAATTGCATCTATAAAATATGAAGGGTTGAAGGTTCGGGAGAAAGAACAATTTTGGTTATGGCTGTGAGCACGTGAAGAGAAAGAGAGGGAAAGAGGGAGACTTACAGTGTGTTATATGGTGGATACAGAAAACCACAGCGTCTCCGGCGTGAGCAAACGGTGTTGAGTACCGTTTCTTTTCTTTTCTTCTTTTTTTTTTTCTGAGTACTGTTTCAGACAGTAGGGACATGATTTAAAGGCCCTTACTTTTCCCACCGCCTTTTTGCTATTTCCACCCCACCTAAATTTTATAAACTTTGAAGATTCCAAAATAACCTTGAGCAATTTTTAAAAAAAAAAACTAAAAAGCCTCCCCCTCTTTCACTTTCCTCTCTCACGTTTTCGATTTCCCTTTACAACTCCGAGCATCGAACACAGTGTCGCCTTCGTCGTTCTTCCTCCCTTCCCCAAGTTCCAGCATCTTCGAGCAGCAACAAGGCAACCCTACCTCCCTCCTCCTTAAAGTTCCAAGTAAACCCTAAACGATTTCTCTCAAGTTTTTCGTCAATAGTGATTTTGTGAGAATCACTACAAACCTTTCTTTATGATACACTTGTCCGGAAGGATTTACGAACACCTTTGTCTGTAAATGAAACTTTAGAACACTACGGACACGTGTGTCCATAATTTATTCCGAACAAGGGTGCCCATAATAGAGTCTTCTAACTTTTTAACATACTGCCTACGGACATGTGTTTCCGGAAATATATGAAACCACTGAGTCAGTATGTTTACGGACAAGTGTGTCTGTAAGCAATATGTAAAAAGTTTATAAATTTGCTTACAGACATACTTGTCCGAAAACACATGGATTCAGTGGTTCTATATGTTTCAGGACACGTGTGTTCGAAACCATATTGATATTAACTTTTCTCAATTTTCTTTTTTTTTTTATTTTTCCGTTCTCGTTTGATACAACATGGTGAGAACTAAAGGAGGAATAACTTAAGGTAGTGGTTCACCAGGCACTGGTCGAGCTGCACCTGTACCAGTTGGGCGAGTTCGATCTACTACATCTACCCAACAACGGATGACATGACAAGTAGAGCAGCATGTGCAGCAGCAAGATGACCCCAGCACCCGTGCAGGATGTGCCTCAGGAGGTTGTCTATGAGGGTGGTCCTCAAGATACCTCTTTGTTGAGGTCTTATGAGTCTCATGTTGCACGACACTTGTGGACTAACGAGGTGGGCAAATTTGGAATTATTAAGTAGTGCAAAAATGTCCTTTAATTTTGTTAGAAAGTTAACTGATTAAAATTCATATTTGTTACAAGATCGGGGGACGTTAAAGGTAGTCACCCACAAGAGGAAGCCGAAGAGGCTAGAGAATTATTACATCAAAGACATTGTGGATGACTGTGGACTCGGACCACTAATAAAAGGTACCCACTCTCTGGTTGACAGGAGTCTATTGTCTACATTTATTGAGAGATGGCACCGAGATACATCTAGCCTTCGAGTGTGTTTGGTAAGTCATTTCAGCTAGCTAGCTGAAAGCTGAAATTAGTAGTTGAAAGCATTTCAACTGTGTTTGGTAAGGGAGCTTTTTTAGGTAGCTACTAGCTTTTCTTGAAAAGCTACCTCAAGTAACTTTTTAAAAAAATGTTGCCATTTTCAGCTGCTAATTGAATATTTATTACAAATTTACCTCTCAACCACCTTCACTCATCATTATTATATAATTAATGATATCCTTGTATGTAATTTTACCGACTTCAGTTAGTTTTACCAAACGCCTTCAATCAAGTCAGCTAGTTTCTCAGATTTCAGCTAACTTTTCAGTTTTAATCTAGCTTTTCAGTTTTTCAACTAGTTTTACCAAATAGACTCTTCATCTACCAGTAGGTGAGATGACCATCACACTGGATGATGTGTCCAATTTGCTGCATATACCAATAGCTGGTAGGTTTTTCTTCTTGCCACCCATGAGTAAGAATGATGCCAACCAGTTACTGGTCACTGCACTTGGAGTATCATATAGCAAAGCATTTGTAGAGATTGAGATTATTAGGGGCCCTTATGTCAGGCTTAGTTGGCTCCGGAACATTTATAAGAAGAAAAAAATTGGAGTTTGTTAAAAGGGAAGGGAATATATACTCCACCTTGTTGGTTGCACGATCTTTGCTAATAAGAGTGTGACAACTGCAGAGTGGTATGCTTGGAGTTGTTCAGAGTATTGGCATCTATGAGACAGATTGCTTGGGGTGCAGTTACACTGGCTTACTTGTATAAGCAGCTCAATGAGGCTAGTTTACATCAGATTCATCAATAAGTTAACAAAAGATTTAAACCAATATACATTAAAACAAATAAATAAAACAGAATTGATTGAATGAGAATTGAAGGCTAATTGATTACCAAAATTAAAGATAATGGAATCAGCAATGTAACTTATTGTTTAGAAGCAAAACTGAGGCTAATTGATATCACAAATGAATCTCATTCAATTATTATAATAACAAAGTTAAAATTGTAACTTTAAATTTAAAAACAATAAAAGAATAAAAGTCAAACTCGGTAACTGAAATTCAATTATCTAGAAATATGGAAACTAATCCTAGGAGATATTTTAAAAGTTTTTTTTTTTAAATAGAGAATAAAATATATTTTTTGGGTTCACTCTCTATGGGTGCAAATGTTTTAAATTTGTTGTCTTTTAAACTTGAACCAAATCTAGATTGATATGACTTAATATACAAGTGAGTTGGTGGAACAAGCTCATTGAACCAAAATATTTTGATGTACATTAAAGGTCTATCAATCACACTACACCCTTCATAATTCTTGTTAACGTTGTTTTGCGGTAATAGGCCATGCGCACGTCTGATATTCATGGGTGCTCTAGAGATTTTGCCACAATTTCATACGAGCAGCCCCACTTGGCACTCATATAGGTGATTTCATCAAGCATATGCTGCAATTCATATACCACCTATAAAGGATATGAAAATCATTAAAATATTTTGTGTTTAACCTCACAATAATGCAATTTAGCACCTCTCACACTATAGAAAGAGATAATTAAATTGTGCTAACAAAACTAACCAGTGACTTGTTCTTACCCTTTGAACCTTCTTCATGGGATCTCCAATCACAAAGGTTGGGTTACCATCACTTGTTAATTTCAAATTGGCTTTAATTTCGTTCCCATCGATGCTTCATGTATTAATTTCCTTCCTAAAGGCCTAGTTAGAGGATCCGCCAAATTAACTTCTAACTTCACATAATCAATGGATATAATTTCATCTTTTTGCAGCTACTTTATCACTTTATGCCTTAATTGTATGTGTCTACTTTTACCATTGAAAGTCTTATTGTTTGCCATGGTTATTTCCGATTGGCAATCACAATGTAATGATACTAATAGTGTTGGTTTTATTCCTAAGGGAATATTTGCTAAGAAGTTTTTCAACTACTCAGCCTCATCTCCAGCCAATTCTAAAGCTATAAACTCTTACTCCATAGTGGATCTAGCAATTATTGTTTGTTTGGCTGATCTTCGTGTAACTACACCACCACCAAATGTAAATATATAACCAATATTGGATTTTGTCTCATCTAAATATGAGATCCAGTTAGCATCACTATATCCTTTCAATACAGAGAAAAATTCAATATACTCAATATCATAATTCATGGTACCTCTTAGATATCTCATGAGTCTATCAAGCGCAACCCCAATGATCTTGATTAGGATTATGGGTAAATCTACTCAACCTACCCACAACATATGCTATGTCAGGTCGAGAAAAAATCATCAGATGTAGTAGACTCCCAATAACTTGGGCATATTCAGATTGACCAATAGCCTTACCTAAATTTTTTTAATTGAGTTTTCGCATCATAAGGGGTACACACGAGTTTTTTGTCATAGTGTCCAAACTTTCTAAGAGGTTTTTCTACATAATGTTCTTGAGATAACATTATGCTATCTCTCTTCCTTATGAAGTTAACACCCAAAATCACGCTCGCCTCAACCATGTTTATCATGTCAGATTTGGATGAAAGAAATAATTTAGTATTATTTACTATTAAAGTTATAGGGTTTTGGATATAAAAAGGAAGAAGAGAGTTGAAGAAAAATTGATAATAGATAATTGATAATAGATTGATTACAAAATACTATATACTGACACTTGTTTATACTGGCCAATATATACCAGTAATTAGGAAACAAATCATAATAGTTATATAGAAATATGGAAACTAATCCTAGGTGATATTATAAGATTAAACCTAATCTTAACGGATATTCTTAAGATATTAAATATATTATTCTAAATTTCTAACACACACCCTCAAGCTAAAGTTTACTAAGCTTTAAGCTTGTTACAAATATGCACATATTAACAAAATTGAATATAATAAATCGCGGGCCTAGATAGATTGCACTAGGAAAGTCGTGGGGCCAGGTAGAGTACACTAGGAAAGTCGTGGGATCAAGTAGATTGCATTGGGAAAGCCATGGAGCCAGGTGGATTGTTTTGGGAAAGTCAGGGGCCAGGTAGATAGCTCTAGGTAGCTGCAAGATACATCAACAGGTTCTGAAAAGTCATGGGTCTAGAACTAAGGGTGGGAATAGGCCAGCCGGCCTGCGGCCTGGCCTGTTTATGGCCTGACCTGACCTGGCCTGAATCGTTTATTAAAAAGGTCAGGCTAAGGCTTGTTAAAAGGCTTGTTTAGTTAAATATGTCAGGCTTCAGGCTTATGAAAAAGCCTATTAGGCTTGACAGGCTGACCTGTTTAATATAATAATATATAATATATTAAATTAATTATATAAATAACTATAAATATAATTAAAAACTATAATATAGTAAAAAACTAGAATATATTAAAATAATTATATAAAAAAGTGTGCTTAAAAAGCCTGCTGGCATACATAGGCCTATAGGATCGTTGGCCTGTTGGTAGGCCTTGTCATAAAATAGGCTTCTAAACAGGCTTACAAGCCAGGTTAGGCTTTTACGCAGGCTAGACCTTAAAAAAAAGGTTTGTACCAGGTAACAGGCATAGGCTCACGCTTAAGAATTAGTAGTCAGGCCAGGCTCAAGCCTGCTAAAGCCTGGCCTGACCTGGCCTGTTCCCACCCCTATCTAGAACCACAACAGGCAAGAGTGAGAAAACAACCATCAGAGGAGAGAGAAACAAGTCAAACGGGGAGGACCATCAAGTACGAATCCCAAAAACGTCGAAACAAAACTAGATCTCGATAGATCACGGCAAGATGAGTCTGGCGGCGAGGAGATCTGCCGGAACGGCGGCTTGACGTGCTGCCATGCGCGGCGGATGACTACTGATAGGAAAGGAAACACGCCAGCAAAGAACATGCGCGTGAGGGCGCGTCATAGCTCCGATTGAGGTGCTTCCGGTGGCAGTAGACTTGCTTGAACAGCGCGAGTCAGGTGGTGTGGTCGCTGATCAGAGCCGCTGATGGCGGCGGTGGAAAACAGGAGAAAAACAGCTGGAAAACACACGATAAGGAGGAGATGACAACAGAGCATACTGGTAAATGCACAGTGGATGATTTAAAAGCACGCCGGAAAGATACACTGCAGGGAGGCTGGAAATAAAAGAAGGGTGTGAATATAGAGTGAGAGAGACAAAGAAATAAAAAAAGTTCCAAACTTTGGAACCCAGCAGCGGAATAGGGCCGGGACAAGTCATGGCAGATGGTACCGCTCTGATACCATGTTGAAGTTATAGGGTTTTGGATATAAAAAGGAAGAAGAAAGGAGAAGAATAATTGATGATAGATAATTAATAATTGATAATAGATTATTGATGATGATAGATTGATTACAAAAGACTATATACTGACACTTATTTATATTGACCAAAATAGACCAGTAATTAGGAAACAAATCATAATAATTATCTAGAAATATGGAAACTAATCCTAGGAGATATTATAGGATTAAACCTAATCTTAACGGATATTCTTAAGATATTAAATATATTATTCTATTATTCTAACATTCACTATTGCTTCACAAGTTCAAAAAATAAGCATTTTATCTACACACAAACAAATAATCATACATTCTCCATTCACTATTTTTTTATATACACATTTATCAACTTCAACATGAGAAAGTCCATCATCGATCAATACTTGATTAAATTTCCCATGCCATTATTTTGGTGTTTGTTTTAAACCATATAAGGATTTGAGAAGTTTGCACACTCTGCTTTCTTGACTAGAATCTACACATCCTTGAGTCGTGTCATGTAAATTTCTTCTTCTGGATCACTATTTAGAAAAGTGGTCTTAACATTCATTTGATGTATACCAAGTTTGTAAACAGAAGTCAAGGCCATCAAAACTCAAATAGAAGAAATTCTAGTTACAGTAGCAAAGGTATCAAAATAATCAGTATTTTGATTTTATGAAAATCACTTTACTACTAATCTAGCTTTGTACTTATCAATTGAACCACTCAGCTTCAGTTGTGGATAGTGAAATGGTATTCTACTTCTTCCAGGACCATGATATGAGACACTTTCCCAAGAATTGACAATTACCTCTTGTGCTCTTTTTATCCATCTTTTCTCCAACAAAGTCAGTGTCACCATATCCTAAAAGATCAAAACTTGACCCTTTCTCACACCAAAGACCAAGATCAGTGGTTCCAATGAGATATCTAAAGATTCTCTTTACAATAGTAAGGTGAGATTCTTTAGGAGCTTATTGGTATCTTGCACATAGCCCAACAACATATTAATTATCAGGTCTACTGGCAGTTAAGTAAAGCAAAAATCCAATCATACCTATGTACATCTTATCTGACACAATCTTACCATGTTCATTTTTGTCAATCTGAGTTGATGGGTGCATGGGTGTTTTCATTGGTTTTGCACCTTCCATCTTAAATCGCTTCAACGGATATTTAGTATATTTCTCTTGGTAGATGAATATACCATCAGATTTTTGTTTCATTTGCAAGCCTAGGAAAAATCTGACCTCATCCATCATGCTCATCTCAAATTCACCCTGCATAAGACTAGAAAATTATTTGCACAAGTGTTCATTAGTGGAACCAAAAATTATATCATCAACGTAAATTTGAACAATAAGAAGATCTTTTTGAAGAAACTTTGTAAACAAAGTTGTATCAATCTGAGCTCATATGAACACATTTTGAACTAAGAATGAGCTATGTTTGTCATACCACGCTCTTGGAGCTTAATTCAGACCATATAAAGCTTTTCTCAATCTTAGTACATACTCAGGATGTTCCAGATCTTCAAATCCAGGAGGTTGTCTTACATATACTTCTTCTATGAATCCATTCAGAAAGGCATTCTTGACATCCATTTGGTAGAGCTTGAAGTTCTTATGAGCTGTAAAAGCCAAAAGGATTTTGATTGCTTCAAGTCTTGCTACTGGAGCAAAAGTATCATCGTAGTCAAGTCCTTCTTGTTGGCTATAGCCTTGTGCTACAAGTCTAGCCTTGTTTCTTATAACCTTTCCTTTCTCGTTCAGTTTGTTACAAAACACCCAAGGTGTGCTTATCACAGATTGGTCTGAAGGTAGAGGCACAAGAGTCCAAACCTCACTCTTTTCAAATGACCCATTTATTCATCCATGGCCTTGACCCAAGATTCATCATCAAGAGCTTCATGGATACCCTTTGGCTATACTTCAGATGGGAGAGCCATCATGTTTTGAGAATTTCTAAAGGATGACCTAGTTCTCACCTTGTCTGAGGTCTCACCTATTATTTGACCCCTTCGATGAGATCGAGCAAGCCTCCAACTACTTGGTAATTCTTATGTATGTTGATGTTGAACCTCAGATCTTACTTTAGTTGTAATCTTAGTCTCAGACTAATCTTTATCTTCATTCTCAATCTGAGAATTTCTCTCGGTCTTAGTCTCAATCTGAAAGACAACCTCAGACTGAGACTGAAAGAAATCCTCAGACTGAAAATGAAGATAAAGATCAAACTAAGACTGAGATTACAAAATCAAGTAATTAAGATTTGGGGTTCAACATCAACATGCATCATAATTACCAAGAAGTTTAAGGCTTATTCGATCCCATCCAAGGGATCAAATAATAAGCGAGACCTCAGACAGGGTGAGAACTAGGTCATCCTTTAGATATTCTCAAAACACGATGGTTCTCCTGTTTGAAGTAGAGCCAAAGGATATCCATGAAGCTCTTGATTATGAATCTTGGGTGAAGGCCATGGAAGACGAACTGAGTCAGTTTGAAAAGAGTGAGGTTTAAACTCTTGTGCCTCCACCTTCACACCAAATTGTGATAGGCACACGTTGGGTGTTTCGTAGCAAACTAAACAAGAAAGGAAATGTCATGAGAAACAAGGCTAGGCCTGTGGCACAAGGCTTCAACCAACAAGAAGGAATTGACTACGATGGGACTTTTGCCCCAGTAGCAAGACTTGAGGCAATCAGAATCCTTCTAGCCTTTGAACCTCATAAGAACTTCAAGCTATACTAAATGGATGTCAAGAGTGCCTTTTTGAATGGATCCATTGAAGAGGAAGTCTGTGTAAAACAACCTCTTGGATTTTAAGATCTGAAACATCTTGAGTATGTGCTAAGACTGAGAAAAGATTTATATGATCTAAAGCAAGCTCCAAGAGCTTGGTATGATAGACTCAACTCATTCTTAGTCCAAAATAGGTTCATACGAGGTCAGATTGACACAACTTTGTTAAAAAATATTTTTCAAAAAGATATTCTTATTGTTCAATTTTATGTTGATAATATAATTTTTGGTTCCACTAATGAACACCTGTGCAAAGAATTTTCTAGTCTCATGCATGGTGAAATTGAAATGAGCATGATGGGTGAGCTCAGATTCTTCCTAGGCTTGCAAATTAAACAACAATCTGATGGTATATTCATCAACCAAGAGAAATATACTAAAGATCTGTTGAAGAGATTTAAGATGGAAGGTTCAAAGCCTATGAAAACATCCATACACCTATCAACTCATATTGAGAAAGATGAACATGGTAGGATTGGGTCGGATAAGATGTGCAGAGGTATGATTGGGTCTTTGTTTTACTTAACTGCCAATAGACCTGATATTCAATATGTTATTGGGCTATGTGCAAGATACTAATCAACTCCTAAAGAATCTCACCTTACTGTTGTAAAGAGAATCTTTAGATATCTTATTGGAACCACTAGTCTTGGTCTTTGGTATGAGAAGGGGTCAAGCTTTGATCTTGTAGGATACAGCGATGCTGAATTTGCTGGAGACAAGATGGATAGGAAGAGTACAAGTGGAAATTGACAATTCCTAGGAAAGTGCCTCATGTCATGGTCTTGCAAGAAGCAGAATACCATTGCACTATCCACAACTGAAGTTGAGTATGTCTCTGCTGCAGCGTGTTGCACTCAGATCTTATGGATCAAGTCTCAGATGTTGGATTACGCACTAAGGTACTATGAGATTCCCATTCTTTGTGATAATACTAGTGCAATCAACCTAGCTAATAATCCAATCCAACACTCCAGATCTAAACACGGATATCAAACATCACTTTATCAGAGACCATTTTCAGAAGGAAAATGTTAAGCTTATCTTTATTAAAACTAAAAATCAGCTTACTGGCATTTTTACTAAACCTCTTCTAGAGGAAATATTCAAATAATCCCATAACTCTTGAACATGCGTTCTCTTAGATAATGGATGAATTAAAAATAGGATCTCAAAGTAAACTTGTAAGATTTGGATATAAGTAAATAGGTATATCTCATACTAAGATTGAGATTACACCTAAGACTCAAACTAAGCCTGAGACTAAGACTCACTACTTTACCGTTGTAAACTAACGGTAAAATAATCTTTGTAAAGGTCATATTGAGTGTCAACGGCTAGTTAAGTCTCTCAACGACTAGTTTCTTGAAATTTCTATTCACAACAACTAGTTTTCCTCTTTCTAGAGAAGACTTAGCTGTTGAAGATTTAAAGCTCCAACTACTTCTATCTCTCTCAAAAAAATCTCTCTATCTTAATCTCAACCTCATTTTCACTCCTTACCTCTCCTCTCAATATATATAGAAACTACAATTCATTTCAACTCTTCACTCATGCCTATCAAACTCCCAGAAATAAAAAATCCTTATCTCTCATTTTTATCTGAATCTTATCTCTCAAACCACAACCATGTCTAGCGGCTCTTCATCTTCTTAAAATTACATCACCTCTAGCCAAGATAGGTTGACCAAATCACCCACTCTTCAACCTAGCATTGAGTTTGAGCAGACTCAAGCCTAGTCTCAACCTCAACCACAGACTGAGACTACTACCATCTCTCCACCTAGAAAATCCAGAAGGATAGCATCCAATGTCGTAAAGACTTATGCTCCATGCTAACCTAGATTACCAGCCCACGTAAACCTCGCTCAACCATCACCCTCCACCAAGGGAAAGGACAAGTTGGTGGAAATAAAAAAGGAAAAGGTTGTTGAAAGTAAAAGGAAGGGAAAGAAGTTGTCATTCCAGTCAAACTGGTTTGAGAATTACTTGGTGGAAGCCAAGTTCACTGGTCATTTTATGGAGAGGAAAGTGATCATTGGGAAAATTATTCTTCCTCTAGAATGGAAGCAACAAAACTGGGATATCTATCCCTATCTGAAGAAGCAAGGCTAGGAAGGTTATCTAAACTTGGATGAACCGGTGTACCCTAAGATCACCAAAGCCTTCTATGCATCACGCATCCCAAGGGCTGGTATGTTTGAAAAGATCTATCTCATTGACCTTATCATGATGTACCACCTGAAGCACGACATCTCTCTCAACCTACCCTTCCTCGTCCTCAAGCATATGGAGCGTGTCTTCAACAATGCGAAGATGAACACATCTTTATCGTTTGGAATGCTAGTGACACGGATCCCGAAACACTTCCAAGTGGATCTCACCCATGAAGAAGTCATCAAGGAAAAACGTTTTTTCTTTGGTAAATCCAATATTCAAGCTCTTAAGCTTGAAGATAAGTATATCCCTACTCCTCCTTTCTCACTACCCCCTACTAGAGAGTCAACTTCTACTAGAAGGAAAAAACAAAAGAAGCTGAAGCTGTTCTCTAGCTCAACTCAAGAAACCTCTCTACACTCTCCTTCATCCAAACAACAAGTCCCTGAGGTTGAACTCAGGGCAGAAAAGAAAAACAAAAAGGAAGAAAAAGAAAAGGAGAAATTGAAGAAGAAAAAAGCAAAAGCAGAAGAAGAAAGAAAGAAAGAAAGAGAAGAAGAAAGAGAAGAAAAAGAAGAAGTTAGACACAATCCTCTTTGATCCAGGTAAGATTGATCCAACTTAGACTGAGCCAGTTCCACCTCCCTCTCCTCCTTCTCCTCTACCGTCTGCATCCGTTCCTCCCACTCAAAGTTCCACTCCTAAGTCTCCTCTACCTGAGACTAAGAAGATCATTGTTGATGTTTTGGAAAGTCTAGACCAAGAAAACGAAGTTTCAAAGGAACCCTCTTCCACTTTTGCCCCTAAGGTACTGCACACGAGCCTCAGCCTAGGACTGAGGAGCTGAAATCACAAGGAGATGGAAGCAGAAAGACAGGGTCTCAGACTCAGACCCAAAGCAAAACTCATGTTCAACCTCCCATGCCGAAGGCAATTGAGCTTACCCTCGGGGAAGTCTTTGTAAATTCACTCCTTCAATCTCTACGCTTTGACCAGTCTGGTCCTTCCATCCCTCCTCAAAAAGACACCTCAACAACAATGAACCTTCCTTCTCATCCCTCTAATTCTATCAATACTTTTGTGCAGCAATTGGAGAAAGATAGACGTGCACAAGAGACTAGGCCCGATACTGAGCAAGGCACTAGTGAGTCTAGACGCCTTCACATAATGGAGAAAGAGCTGAAACGAATCAGAACAAGGTAAGACAAGCTCTTTGAAGGCATGGATCTTATTCTCAAGGTTGTCCGCGAGTTAAATCAGTGAAATGATCAGATTCAGCTGCTTCTTGCCAAGTTGCCTCCTGTCTCCTCCATCCTTGAATTTGTACCTCGCCCAAATGGCTCTCCATCAAGCTCTAACTCATCCCTTTCTGCTAGATAATTTTTTTCATTTTGTTGATGTCAAGAGGGGGAGTAGTTTGTAGGAGAAAGTTTATTCTCTCCTGTCCCATTTTCTTTAAAATATTTTGTATTTAGAACAAATTGTATCCCATCAATGCAATGAATGATGAGTTCTGCTTTTTTGGATGAATATGCTTGCAAATCTTAACTTATCATGTTTATTCTTTACTGCAAAATTCTAAATCTTAGCAAATTTAAGTAAACCTATACTGACTAAGATTTGAAAATCTTAAAGAAAAGAAGAATTTAAGATTCAGGGGAAGTAACAAATTTACGGGGAGTAATGTTACACTAAGATTAGTGTATATCTTTTATCAATCTTAGATAATCAAATCTTTACAAACTTTCGGGTTTACCATCATAAAAAAGGGGGAGATTGTTGAAACAAACTCTCTCTTAATGATAACAAACCTCTTAAGTCTGTAAATATTAATGATCTATCTAAGATTCACTTGTATTACTACTTTGTGTGTTAAGTGTTGCATATCTTAGTTCCTAAATTACATATTGCAAGTTTTGAGGTATAAAATTTAAATAAAGCCCTTTTGCTAAAGATTCATCAAACATAATCTCTCCTAAAAGATCTTCAAAGCACATATTAAGATTAAGTCAAATCTTGAGTCTACTACAAAAGGAGAAAGCAAGTCAAATCAAAAAGCATGAACTTCAATGAAGTGCAAATCATGCGCAATAATTGACCTCAGAATGACAAACTTAGACTCGCACCTCAGACTGATAACTCAGATTTGTACCTCGGATTAAGGAGCTAAGACTGTGACTTAGACGCAAGATTAGGTCGTACCATCAAGACATGCTGACACTTTTGACTGTTTGAACAAAAGTAAAAGTGCATCCTCTCTCTCTCTCTCTTAAAACGGTCATATAACAACTAGTTTGAAGAAAGACTATAAATAGCAAGCCTCATAAATGTTGATCGTGAGAGACTCTGTTGAACTACTGCAAAACCTGAATCTGAGTTACTCGACTATCATTCACATTTATTCTCTTCATCTACCTATCATTTCTTACATTTATTTGTAATCTGAATTCCAAAAGAAAGATTATATCTAGCAAATCTCATTATGTATCTGTACTTTGTACGTATTCAAAGCTAGAAAAACTTCAATCTACCATCCCTGTTGAAATCCCAACCAAGCTAAGAGGTGCCTAAACATTGGTGTGGGTAATTGTAAGCCTGGAGAGACATTGAAACAAGAATACTCATAGAGCAAGCCTGAAGAGGCGGACTTAAGAATACTAGTAATATAACTGCAGTTATAATGAAAATCTCACAAGGTTGTGAAGACTGGACATAGCCCAAGTTGTGGGTGAACCAGGATGAATCTCAGCGTATTTCTTCTTCATTCCTACTCTGTTACTTATTCTACTGATATGATCTTAACATGTTTAAGTCTTCACACTAGTAATAGAATTTATAATTATGTTATATAAATGTTAATCAACAGTAATCTCAATCTCAGTGCAATACGTATTTGATTTGTCTAGCTTCATTCACCTGAGTCTGTGTTTAGTTTAAGAGTCAATCTGAGTATCTAAGCTAAATCTTAAGAACCACCCCATATTGATCTCAAGTTTTTAGGAAAGAATTATACAAATCTCTATTCAACCTCCTAGAGACATTCATTCAACTTCATTTTTAACTTCGTACCTTTTTTCTTATACTTATTTTGCACCAAATTTGCTTGCTTGCGCAGCTAAAGCCTTTGCTCTTGCAGCCTTTATTTCTTGGTGATTGCTTCGGTCTCGTTAATAAAAAATGGGTACCGATCCAGTCATAAGTTATATGGATATTATTATTCCATCTGTATTCCACTTTTAAGCTAATGCTGAACATTACTTTCAAGTGCAGTGAGAAGTGAAGCAAGTAATTGTGATATTGAAAGTGTACCTACAACAGTTGCTACTTGAATGTCTTATATAATTTCTAGAAGTTTAAATTTCTATTATTTAGAACCTAGACTTTAGGATCTTTTGGTTATGTTTTTATCAGATTATAATATTGTTAGTAATGCCTAAAAATAAGGGATGTATTTGTTTTTAAGTTTTAACTCTAGTTCTATTTAAGGAGCTAATGAATAACAACTATATGTATTCTCTAATATCAACAAATTGGTATCAGAGCTTTCATCATCAGGGACCTGTGAGTTGAGAGAAATCATTATGGAAGGAGTACGAGTTATGGGCTGTAAGAATGACTACTCATCTTGAAGCGTTGGTTCTTTGGGAGGTAGTAGAAGAAGACTATGATGTTTTTGAACTACCTACAAATCCTATGGTGGCTCAAATGAAGAATTACAAAGAGAAGAAGACAAAAAAGGCTAAGGCTAAAAATTGCCTTTTTTCTGCTGTGTCAAAAATTATATTTACACGAATTATGAATTTGAAGTCTGCCAAAGACATTTGGGGTTATCTCAAATCAGAATATCAAGGTTGCGAAAGAACCAAAGGCATGCAAGTGGTCAATTTGGGCAGATAATTCGAGATGCAAAGCATGAAGGAGACAGAAACCATCAAAGGGTATGCTGACAGGTTGTTAAGCATAGCAAATAAAGTGAAACTTCTCGGTAAAGACTTTCCTGATGAAAGAACAGTGCAGAAAATTCTTGTCACTGTACTTGAAAAATATGAATCAAAGATATCAGCATTGGAGGAGTCAAAAGACCTCTCAATCATCACCTTGGGAGAATTAATAAATGCTTTACAGGCACAAGAGCATAGAATAATGATGAGACAGGAGGAGGATGAGGAGTTACTTTTCATATGAAAACACAAAATTCAAGAAATGTTAAAGACAAGAAGAACAACAAATGGAATAACAAAAAACCAGAAGGTTCTAACAAGCAACAGGGTGAGATTTTCCCTCCTTGTCCTCATTGCAAAAAGACAAACCATCCTCAAAGAAGATGTTGGTGAAGGCCAGATGTCAAATGCAGAAAATATGGCAATATGGGACATGTAGAACAAATTTGCAAGTCTAAATCGAAGGAGGCTATGGTGATCACAGAGGAATAAGAAGACGAGCAACTTTTTGTTGCAACATGCTTTGCTACAAGTAATAGTTCAAGTGATTCATGGTTAATAGAAAGCGGTTGTACAAACCACATGACCAATGAACATAAGCTCTTTAAAGAGCTCGACAAAATCATAGTTTCCAAAGTAAAAATTGGAAATGGTGATTTCATCTTAGTAAAGGGCAAAGGAACTGGTGCTATTGAAAGCTTGACAGGTTTGAAATATATCACCGATGTCTTGTATGTCTCCGACATTGATCAAAATTTGCTCGGTGTTGCACAACTTCTAGAAAAGGGTTTCAAAGTCATATTAGAAGATAATTGGTGCTCGATCAAAGATGTAAAAGGCAGATACGTATTCAAGGTGAAAATGAGAGCCAAAAGTTATGCTCTAAATCTGATGGAGGAGGAGCAAATAGCTTTTTCAAGCATGACTAACAATGTTGAACTATAGCACAAGAGCCTCAGACATTTTCACCTTGTTGGACTTTTATACATGCAGAAACATGGCTTGGTGAAAGGTGTAACATTGCTTGAAGACAAGATACCTGGTTGCGTGGCTTGTCATTATGGCAAGCAAATTAGAAGACCATTTCCCCAAACAACCTGGAGAGCAACACATAAGTTGCAGCTAGTACGTATAGATGTTGGAGGACCTCAGAGAGTATCATCTTTAAATGGTAATAAATACTATATTACATTTATTGATGATTATTCCAGATAGAGTTGTCAAAGAGGCCCCAAGCCCCATAGCCCACCCCGTTTGACCCCCTTTTTTAAGCCCCCTAATGAGTGGGCCAATTTTGGCCCCTGGCCCAAAATTTTAAATTTTAAGTGGGTCGAGGCCAAGGCTATTGATAAGTGCAAATTATATGATATATGCTTGTATTTTTACTGCACTTATCAAGGGTAAAATAGTAATTTATGCCCCAAAATAATCCCTTTTTAGTAATAATTGTGATTATTTGATTTGAATTTGAATTTGATGCTATTTTAATAGAAAATCTGTTAATATTGCAGATTTATGGGAAGATTTGAATGAGGAAAAAAGATAGCATTATTTGAGGAAATGATCTGCAGATTTGAAATTTAAATCAGAGCAAATAAAGATAAGATCAGTTGCTATTTAAACAAGGATTCTGCGGATAACTTCCCAATTTAAATTCAAAAAGCAGAATAATCACAGAATCAGATCAAAAAGAGGGAAACAAGGAAAGCCAAGTAAACAAGGATAAGATGAGGAAGAGATCAAACTGTTAAAAGAGGAAACAGAGCAATCAGTTACGCGCTCCACGCTTCACTTGCGCTTAGCACAAGTGAAGCGCAAGTATCGGAATTTGTTTCTGTTTCCTGCGCTGCAAATGTGCTGAGCGCAGATGAAGCGCAGCTGCGCGAAATAGTTTTAGATCTATTTTCAAATCAGATTTCTTCCAGATTTAAGATAGCTTTCCTTGGTCTATAAATAGGACCCTTAGTAAGGAAGTAAAAGAGGCTTTTACACAGTCTCCAGAGATTAGCAAAGGAGCAATTAGGAAGGAGTTTAGAGAGACGACAAAGGCAGAGCTAGGATTGGAGCAAGGTGACAACTTCTCCATTGGGTTGTAATGGCCACCATGCGTAGCTAAACGTCTCAATAGGATTGAATGTAGTTGATTCAATCCCCAAAGTGTATGTGAATTCTCGTATTTATTTATGAATCCCTATTCTATAATATTGGTATTTTTATCCTTGCTTAATGCATAGCTTCCGCCTGTGTGCCGAAGTTATAGGTTAATTTTATGATTCAGGTGACAAATGTTTTTATAAAATTAACAGTGAATTTGGGGGAACCGATACTTAGGAAACTCAAAGTCTGATTGGTAAAAGTACTCATAGTAGTTACTATAGGGTTATAGGAGAAAGTGACCATTGAAGAAGAACTAGGCAATCTCTTCATAGCTGACACTATAGGTATATAGGGCGAATTGATAGTATTAAACAAACGGAAAGGTAGAGCATTCAAGCCGGGGTAATTTGTCGCCTGGGAGAACCCGCATGAATTATCTTCGAGTGGTTTACTACATGGTAACTTGGGGTAAAGCAATATAGTTTGGCTAGGATATTATAGAAAAATATTCATAAATAATATAGGGATTCACATGCATAAAGGGGTACGATGATAGAAGTTTAATCCTAATCCAAGTAAAGTATTTTATCCTCTCTCAATCGTCTCTTTCTTTTATGTAAATTTACTTTCTTCACTATAAACTCTTAAATACCGTTTTCTACTTGATAATCTAATCACGAGTAAATACGAAATGAACCGTTCCCTGTGGATACGATAAACTCATACTTACTATTATACTGCTGAAATTTTGGTACGCTTGCCAGAATCTCATCAAGTATTTTTGGCGCCGTTGCCGGGGAACGGTGTTTCAATTCGTATAGACTTGGAAGGTCTAATTATCAAGTTGTATATACTCTATCTTAGGATTAGATTTTTATTTTTATTTTTAGGAAATTTTAGGAAATTTTCTTTTTTGTTTTTAATTTATCTTTTTATTAAAATTCTCTCCCACACTTACCCGTTTCAAGTTTTCTTGTTTATGCTTTTGAGAGGCCAGGTGTCCCCAAATCAGTTACAGTTTGATTCAGAAATAGAAAGGACATCAAGGAAGAACAGAAGTAGAAACAGGAGAAGGAGAAGAAGGATACTTGAGGAAGAACCCAAAAATATGGCAGAAGAACAACCACCAAGAAGAAGGACCTTAGGAGAATATGTCATGCATCAAGGACCTCACCATTTTTCAAGTATTGTCTTACCAACAACTGCAAAGTCCTTGGAGTTGAAGGCTGCTCACCTCAATCTTATCAATGTCAATCAATTCGCAGGATTGGATCATGAGGATCCAAATACACATCTTTCAAACTTTTATGAATTAATAGGCACTATGGATTTTGAGCAAGGTGATTTAGAGTCTGTATACTTACGCTTATTCCCTTTTTCATTGATAGGTAAAGCTAAGGAGTGGCTGAAGTCGCATCCAAACCAAAGTTTAAGCAACCGGGATGTGGTTGAAGAATAATTTCTGACAAGATTTTTCCCACCAGGGAAACACATACAAGGCAAAGAAGATATCTCCATATTCAGACAAGGATCAGATGAACCATTATGTGAAGCTTGGGAGAGATACAAATCTATGTTGCGCAAATGTCCCAATCATGGCTATGATGACATTGCCCATCTCAACATTTTCTGTAAGGGACTCAAATATGATTCCAAATCTTTCATAGATGCTGCATCAGGAGGAACTATCTTATCCGTGGATGCAGAGCGAGCAATCTCAATCATTGACAACTTTGCTCAGAATGATCAGCAAGCTCAGTGTGGACGACAACCAGCTCAAATACAGAAGAAATGAGTGTTGGAACTCAACAATAGTGATGCTATTCTAGCAAAAACAAGCTTATCAAGAGACAAATAGAAGCACTCACAGAACAGTTGAAAGCACTTCCTCAACAGTTAAAAGCTGTCCAATCCCAACCTATTCAAGCCCAACCTTTGATCTGTGACTTTTGCGGAGGTGACCATCCCAATGGTCAATGCTCTTACCAAGAAAACCAAGCCGAACAAGTCAACTTTATGGGTAACCAGGGGAGGCAAGGAAATTTCTCCAACAATAACAACCAGTACTCACAAGGATGGAGGAATAACCAAAATAACTCTGGATGGGGGCAGAATTGAGGGAACAGACAGACACCATACCAGCAAAAACCATCAACGTATGATAGATTGAACAGGTTGGAAGAGAAGATTGATGCATTTATACAAGGATTTGATGGATTCAAGAAAAACATAAAAACATCAATCAAAGCATTAGAAAATCAAGTGGGCCAACTAGCAACAGAGATGGCAGAACACAAGAATGGCCACTTTACAGCAAACACTCAGACAAATCCAAAAGAGCACTGCAATTTGATTGCTACTGATGGCAACATTACAGAAGAAAGTGATGTAGAAGAAAGCATCACATTTGAAGAACAAGTGCCCAAAGAGGAGATCGTCAAGGAGAGTGTTCAATTAGAGGAGAAGCTAGAAGAGATTTTGCAAAAAGAAGAAGGAGAACCAGAAGAGGTCTACACCATAGGCAAGTCACTTGACCCAGGTAAGTTCATTGTACCTCTTTCTATAGGTAATCAACCAGCTACTTATGCTTTATTGGATCTTGGAGCGAGCATCAACTTGATACCGCTATCGTATTTTAACAAGCTGGGAATTTTGAAGGTCAAGTCTGCCAATGTAAAGTTACAACTTGCAAATAAGTCCACTCAAAGCCCATATGGGAAGGTTGAAGATTTATCGGTTAAAGTGGACAAGTTTGTGTATTTTGTTGACTTTTACATTGCAGAGACAGAAGAGGAGGATACTGATGTCCCCTTAATTTTGGGAAGACCCTTTATGAAAGCTGCCAAGGCAATAGTGGATGTTGATCGGGGAAAATACCAATTGAGCTCTAAAGATGAGAGCATTGTGTTTCACATTGACAGAGGAATCCCCCAAGTACAAAAGACTCCAGAAAAATTAAAAATGGATCCTACTGATGGGATCTATAAATTTAAATCTAAATCTCAGCTGCCAAAGGTAAGAAAGAAAGAAGCTCCCCCAGATATTGTGGAGCAAAAGAAGAAAAAGGTTTCTAGATTTCTGATGAAACCAAGAATGAAAGCTAAACAACCAGAAAGCATGTTGGAGTTCAAATTTAAAAAGAGAAAAAGGGCAGCATCAGAAGAAAAAGCCAGTGAAGACAGCGATGATGAGAAAATAAGAAATTGGCATGGAGGATGGGAACTAAAAGGAAGAACTGGAACAGAGTCAACCATTTTCCTCCAATTGAGGCCACCATAAGTTTCTAAGTAACCATGCGTCGAGCTATCAGACGTTAAACAAGCGCTTCCTGGGAGGCAACCCAGCATTTTTTGTTTTTCTTTTTTCTTTGATCTTGTTTTTTATTTTTGTTGTTTAGAGTCAATACCTGTGTATATTAAGAAATTGTTAGAAATTGGATTGATTTCAATGAGTAAAGGATGAAAAACAATTGGACTTAGGAAGCAGTGGAAAACAGAAAATAGAATTTTAACTCTGTTTTCTGCGCTTCACCCTCGCTTAGCGCAGGTGAAGCGCAGGTTTGAAAAATAGTCTCTGTTTTCTGCGCTTTATTCTCTCTAAGCGAAGGTAAAGCGCAAAAATATCAAATTACTCTCTGTTTTCTAAGCTTCACATGCGTTAAGCGTGGGTGAAGCGCAGCGGCACGCTTCATATTCTTATGAAGTACGCGCTGCACTCTCGCTAAGCTAGAGTGTAGCGCAAGCGCGCGCTGCACCATAAGTTTGAAATTTGAAAAGAGGAAAGGTCATTTCAACCTTTCCTAAACTCCTGAACTCCCATTTTCTCTGAAAACTCATCTTTATCTTTGACCTTTTCACTTCCATTTCCACTTCCTTTCAATTTTTGCGGCCACACCAGGTATCTTTTTATTAGTTTGCACTGATTGAAATTTTTAGTTTTTCATTTTGAGAAAAACCTTAGGGTAGAAAACTTAGGCTTTTAGGACCTTTTTAAATTAAGAAATTTGTCAATAGAGTCTTTGTTTAGTATGTTTGTTGCTTTGGTATGTTTATTGGTATATTTTGGTGTACTTAGGTGATAGTTTTTGAAGTGCTCAATAAATTTTTGCAAGTTGCTCTGTTTGGTGCATGTATGCCTAGAATGTTTCATATTTTGCATGCCCATGCATGAATAACTGTGCCTTATTGCATGTTACTGATAACATGATTTTTTAGCTTAATTTTTGTTACCAATCTGTATGCCATGTTCTTTAAAAATTAATTAGGACTGCTTTAATTGATCACTTTAGCATGCTCTTAATAAATTAATTAATTGGCATATTGGTAACTTAAAAATCAAGATTGTGTGCACAAGTGCTTGATTGAATGATTGCTCTGATTTTTGAATTAATTTCGCCACTTATTTCACTAATTATAAGTAATCTATGAATTGCTTAAAATGATCTTGGTTTGATTTTTGCAGATGGCTCGCACCAAATTCGTCAAAGGAATTGGCACCTCCAGTAGAGGCAGAGGGGGTGCCAAGAGAGCTAGGCAAGCACCCAAAGAGGACCCTGAATTCGACGCTCAACGTTTCAAGAACGTTGAAGCCTTTGAAGCTTACAGTTCACTGATGAACTGTAACTTTATTAAGGAAAGGCCGGTAGTTTTGGAGCCTGATGAGTACGAGGACTTCAGAGCGGAGATAGTCCGAAGGAACTAGGTCCGCCTCAGCCGCCCAGATGACTACTTTGACCCTAACATTGTTAGGGAATTTTATGCGAATGCTATTGAGGCCAATGACATTCATACTAGGCGGGAGTCTTATGTTCGAGGGCAGGTGATTTCTTATGGTCGCAATGTGATCAATGCTCTGTTACAGTTCCCATGGCCCGAGGATAGAGGAATTAGGGTATGCCAGCACCGTGAGAGGATGAGAGCAGTGGGGATACACGATAATGATCCCTTGGATATTCAGACCGCAAAGTGTCTATGCCTACGAGGTCGTTCCTTCGAGAGGAATGCATATAGAGAGGCTGCTCGCATTCTTAGGCGAGACATGGCAGCAATCACACGGATTTGGACAATATTGGTACCAGCCAACATCACCCCTACAGGACATGTTTCAGATGTCATCATGCCAGTAGCACACCTCCTCCACAGCATCATTACTGGCGCAGACATTGACATTGCCAGTGTCATTTCACAGAAGATAATAGATTTTATATCTTCTATAGAGCAGCGCAATGAGACCTCCAGGATCAGTCTAGGCTTCCCATCACTCATCACTTCCCTCTGTGAGTCTAGAAGTATTGAGGTAGTCCGTTCGGTACGCATCTTGAGACCCATGACTAGAGGATATATAGAGGCCCACTGCATCCCTGTAGAGGATGAGGAGAATGAGGAGCAGGATGAGCAGCAATATCCAGAGGCACCACCACCACCAGCAGTAGCAGACATACAGACTCCAGTCTGGGCCCAGCAGCTTCTGGCCTAGAACACTCATATGCAGGCTCAGTTGTCCAGTCTCCACAGAGCAACTGTACATTTTCAGGACATGCACTTTCAGTCTCGCTCGGACCCGTACCTAGGCATGCACACTGATCAGTTTGGAGCTTATTTGCAGTGGCCTGGGGACAGGCCTATTCTTCCAGGGGAGGATGGAGCAGCTAGAGATGGAGCAGCTGACATGGACCAGGAGGACTGATTTTATTTTGATTTGGTGCTTTTCTTTTATTTTTATTTTTCATTTTCTTTTATTTTTCTTTATTTCTGTTTTTATATTCTGGATATGTACTGTATATATACTCCACTGATACATCATTTTGTTATGTAGTGCATTTTCAACATTTTCTTTGTTTTTCTTTTTATTTTTAGGTTTTTTAAAATTTTTAGGATTTTAGGAATTGGGATTTAAAGAAAATTTTTTCAAAATTCTCTAAAATTAGGCAGTTTAACTAACCATATTAGGAAAGAAGAAAGGGTTTTGTGATTAATTCCATAATCAGTTAGGATTAGGATACTTCTCAGGAGAACCTATCAAGGTAGTTAATTAAAACCAGTAAGTGCTTTATCAAGGAATTTAGCCAAAAGCCGGTGAGTTGTGAGTCCAAATACTTAAATTAAGAGTTTTCATCGTTGCTTGTCAATTATTATTGATTGAGTTTTTGGATTTTATTCTGCATATGGAAAATATGGAAGTGATAAAGGCAATTTTTGTTGATTATATTATTTGCTCAGTGCCAAAAAGCCAACCCTTGTTAAAATTTTTCCAATTTTGTTGGTAACCCATTTGAGCTTTAATTTTTCTTCTTATGCACCCCAGCTATGATTAATGTCTATATCATGTCCCTTACACACTTGGGATAGAGAGCAAGGTGCAACTTCAAATAATGGGAAGAAAAGGTTGGTGATTTGAAAGTCAAAGAAATACAAAGAGCATGCACAAGAAAGCAAAAAGAAGATCACTCCCTCAAAAATCAAAAATAAAAAGTGAATCAAATGAATAAGTTGGGGGGAGTGCATCTTCAAACAAAGAAAGAGGCCAGCTAAAATGAAACAAATCAAGAATGAGATGGAGAATGGAGAGAAGTTCCAAGTTCAAGAAAAATCAAAAGATGCTCTCTATTCTAAGTGTTTCTTTGCTTATCCAGAAAAAACATGATTTCTTGATAGCCCAGCCTCATTACAACCATAAAAAGACCTTTTGATCCATATTGACCATGAGCATGTTTAGGAACTAGAAACGACTATCAATTTTAGTTGTTCAACCGTGGTGGAAAAACTGAGGGAAACAGTTACCCGTGAGCATGAGAGAAATTCCTTGGTTTATCATTTATTGCTTTAATTGCTACTTTGAGAAAGTTTAACTATTGATTGTGTTCTGTTCTGATTGAGGATTGGTAACATCTCTTAATTCTAACTTTTTCTGATATTTGGAAAGTGACTTCTGCCTAGTAAAGAGATGATGGAAATTTGTCCTTATATCTGTTAATGAGAATTGTATAGGGGGGATTGAATTGATTTTTGCTTGCAAAGAGGTCTCTTGCTTGAGGACAAGCAATAAGTTAAGTTGGGGGGGTATTTGATAAGTGCAAATTATATGATATATTCTTGTATTTTTACTGCACTTATCAAGGGTAAAATAGTAATTTATGCCCCAAAATAATCCCCTTTTAGTAATAATTGTAATAATTGTGATTATTTGATTTGAATTTGATGTTATTTTAATAGAAAATCTATTAATATTGCAGATTTATGGGAAGATTTGAATGAGGAAAGAAGATACCATTATTTGAGGAAATGATCTGTAGATTTGAAGTTTAAATCAAAGCAAATAAAGATAAGATCAGCTGCCATTTAAACAATGATTCTGCGGATAACTTCCCAATTTAAATTTAAAAAGCAGAATAATCACATAATCAGATCAAAAGGAGGGAAACAAGGAAAGCCAAGCAAACAAGGATAAGATCAGGAAGAGATCAAACTTTTAAAAGAGGAAACAGAGCAATCAGTTACGCGCTCCACACTTCACTTGCGCTTAGCGCAAGTATCAGAATTTGTTTATGTTTCCTGCGCTGCAAATGCGCTGAGCGAAGATGAAGCGCAGCTGTGCGGATTAGTCTTAGATCTATTTTTAGATCTATTTTCAAATCAGATTTCTTCCAGATTTAAGATAGCTTTCCTTAGTCTATAAATATGACCCTTTGTAAAGAAGTAAAGGAGGCTTTTACACAGTCTCCAGAGGTTAGAAAAGGAGCATTTAGGAAGGAGATTAGAGAGACGACAAAGGCAGAGCTAGGATTGGAGCAAGGTGACAACTTCTCCATTGGGTTGTAACGGCTACCATGCGTAGCTAAACGTCTCAATAGGATTGAATGTAGTTGATTCAATCCCCAAAGTGTATGTAAATTCTCCTATTTATTTATGAATCCTTATTCTATAATATTGGTATTTTTATCCTTGCTTAATGCATAGCTTCTGCCTGTGTGCCGGAGTTATAGGTTAATTTTATGATTCAGGTGACAGATGTTTTTATAAAATTAATAGTGAATATGGGGGAACCGATACTTAGGAAACTCAAAGTCTGATTGGTAAAAGTACTCATAGTAGTTACTATAGGGTTATAGGAGAAAGTGACCATTGAAGAAGAACTAGGCAATCTCTTCATAGCTGACACTATAGGTCTATAGGGCGAATTGATAGTATTAAACAAACGGAAAGGTAGAGCAATCAAGTCGGGGTAATTTGTCGTCTGGGAGAACCCGCATGAATTATCTTCGAGTGGTTTACTACCTGGTAACTCAGGGTAAAGCAATATAGTTTGGCTAGGATATTATAGAAATATATTCATAAATAATATAGGGATTCACATGCATAAAGGGGTGCGATGATACGAAGTTCAATCCTAATCCAAATAAAGTATTTTTATCCTCTCTCAATTGTCTCTTTCTTTTATGCAAATTTACTTTCTTCACTACAAACTCTCAAATACCGTTTTCTCCTTGATAATCTGATCACGAGTAAATACAAAGCGAACCGTTCCCTGTGGATACGATAAACTCATACTTACTATTATACTGCTGAAATTTTGGTACGCTTGCCAGAATCTCATCAGCTATCAGTGGGCTAGCCCACAATTATTTTTTTTAGCTAACTCTTCTTTCTCCTTTGTTTCTCTCTCCTCTCTCTCCGTTTCTCTCTCCTCTTTCTCGCATTCGTTTCTCTCCTATTTCTCCCTCTTCTGTTTCTCTCTCCCCTCTCCTTTGTTTCTTTCTCTATTATCTCTTTTATTTCTCTCTCCTCTCTATGTCTCTCTTCTCTCTCCTCTGTTTATCTCTCCTCTATCTCTCTACTATTTCTCTCTCATCTCTCTCTCTCTCTCCCTTCTCTCATCTCCTATATTTCTCTCTCCTCTCTCCGTTTCTCTCTCATCTATTTCTCTCTCTCTCCTGTTTCTCTCTCCTCTATTTCTCTCTCTTATTTCTTTCTCCTCTATTTCTCTCTCCTCTCAGAGGGAAGAGAAACAGAGGAGAGAGAGGGGAGAGAAAAATAGGAGAGAAACTGAGGAGAGAGAGGAGAGAGAGAATAGGGGAGAGAAACAGGAGTGAGTAACAAGATAGAAACAAATGAGGGAGAGAGGAGAGAGAAACAGAAGAGAAATAGGAGAGAGAAACAGAAAGAGAGATGGGAGAGAAACAAAAGAGAGAGAGGAGAGGGAAATAGGAAAGAAACAAAGGATAGAGATAGGGGAGAGAGAAATATGGGAGAGAAATAGGAGAGAGAAAAAGATGAAAGAGAGAAACAAGAGAGAGAAATAGGGGAGAGAAACAAAGGAGGGAGAGAGAAACATGAGAGAGAGAGAGAGAAACAAGGGAGAGAAACAAGAGAGAAATAGAGGAGAGAGTGGAGAGAGGAATAGAGGAGAGAGAAATAGGTGAGAAATAATATATATGTACCGCCTGGAGTGGGCCTATCTAGTAAGTTTTAAAAAAGAACAAAATTTTCTAAAATTTAGGCCCATGGGCCAGCCCTAACCCACAGGGCTTTGTGGGCCTTTTGGACCTATGGGCTTTGTAGTGAGGTGGTTTTTGGCCCTGTGGGCTGTTTTGGCCCTAACCCACGTGGGCTAGGGGTGGGTGGGGCTAAATGGATTAATTTGACAGCTCTAATTCCAGATTTTGTTGGATTTATTTCTTTAAATCCAAGACCAAGGTTGCTAATATATTCTGGAAATATAAATCATTGGTGGAGAATCAAAGTGGTTGCAGGTTACGCACGATAAGATTGGACAATGTGAAGGAATATGGAAATAACACCTTTGACAGATTTTGTGAAGAAGTTGGCATAGAGCACCAACTCACTGTACCTTACACCCCACAACATAATGGTGTAAGTGAGAGAAAAAAATAGAAGTATTATGGAGATGACAAGGTGTATGCTGCATGAAAAAGTGTTGCCAAAGAAGCTATGGGCAGAGGCTGCCAACACTGCAATATTTTTGCTTAACAGGCTGCCAACCAGGGTTCTGAAAAAAAACTCCATTTGAAGGTTGGTTTGAGTATAAACCAGATTTACAAAATCTAAAGATTTTTTGTTGTGTTTGTTTCTCTTATGTTCCACAGGTTAAAAGGGAAAAACTTGATAAGAAGGCAGAACCTGGAGTTTTTATTGGATAGAATAGCACTTCCAAAGCTTAAAGAATTTTTCAATCACAGAACGAAAGAATTATTATAAGCAGAGATGTCAAATTCATGGAAGACAAGCAATGGAAATGGGATGAGGTAGTAAAGAAGTAATTGCCAGAAATTCCAGAATTCCTTGACGATGATGATATAGATGACATTTCGGTCAGAGGTACAAGGCCTTTATCTGAAATTTATGAAAGGAGTGGTGTAGTTGTTCTAGAACTTACAGATTTCAAAGAAGCTGAGAAGGATGACAAGTGGATAGATGCTATGAAGGAAGAGCTAAAGATGATAGAAAAAAATTACACTTGGGAGTTAGTGAACAGACCCCAACACAAGCAACCTATGTTAGTCAAATGGGTTTATAGAACTAAGCTAAATGCAGATGGTTCTATAAATAAATACAAGGCCAGATTGGTGTTGAAGGGTTATGCTCAAGTGTTTGGAGTGAATTTTTTTGAAACAATTTGTTGAGTCTCAATATAAATTAAGCATTCAATTTAATGTCAAGACTCAGTACCCTTGGTTTTAATGTTTAACAAATTTGATTACATATAAACAGATTCTACTGAGAAAGGTAGTTTGTCTTTCTATGTTTCAGGAACTCTGAAAAGAACAAAAAGATAAAGCAACTATCTGAAGAATTGATCAACCTGCTGAAAGTATGTGCATACTAACCTCGTACCTGCCGAACACATACTCTCTGAACTATCACTTGATGACGTGGCATTTCGAGCTTACTAAAATAAAGAACTTTCTAAAACCTTTGAATCTGCTGAAGATCTTCTCAACTCTCTGATGACGTGTACCAATCTTCTTGATGAGAAATCTTACTGAATTCATGCAACATAGTATCTGTCAAGGTCAGAAGGCTTTCTGCGCAAAGGATTAAAGGTCTCTAAACGTCTTCTGCTATCATCTACAAAAGGAAGCATTAACAGAGTTCTTTCCGCATTTCATGGAACATCGTACCGAAAAAGGAACCTTTGAACCTGCTGTGTGTTAGAGTAGTGCTATCTCTGCACACCTACTCTACTCAAGTCAAAAGCTTCTTTCACAAGCTTGTCTCTCAACGTCTTTATGCTCAACGGCTAGTTTTCTGGACACTATATAAAGCTCCATGAAAAAACCTTGTTAAGGAGGCGAAACATCATATAGAAAGAGAAATACGCCCAAGAGAGAAAATCAAGAAAACGTGAAAAGTTAGAGAAGCTCTCCAGAAAGAAAAAGAGAAGAGTTTCAGCCAACAGAGTGAAAAGGCCAAGTCAAAAGAGAAAGATTTTTCAAGCCGACCCTCTGAAGAAACAATTCTTGCTGATCAAAATACAGAGAAGAACTTCACTTTAATATCCATACTCGTGTATCTCTGTTTTTCTTGTATTAAGAATTTCTCATTGTATCTTGAGTTATACTCAGTAATTTCTTTGTACAAGTTACTCAAAAGTTTAAGTTTCTCATAAGCTTAAACAAACAACCATTGTAAAACACTGTTAAGTGTCTGTGAGCCTGAAGAGGCTTAGAGGAACAAAGAATACTTGCTTAGTGTGAAGAGGCTTTGTCCAAAGAATACTTGTTGAGCCTAGAGATGCTAGGTGTGCAAACAATACTCAGTTGGGCCTGGAGAGGCCAGGTGTGCAAATAATACTCTTGTAATCTTGCGAGATTAGTGGAAAAATCCAGTGGTGGTTTACCCTGGGACTGGACGTAGCTCACTGGGTTAGTGGGTGAACCAGGATAAATTTCTGTGGTCAAGTTCTCTCAACTCTATACTCTTTATATTCTATTTCAACTAACCAAGGAGGATTTTAGAAAAGTTGTTTTATAAATCTACACAGAAAAACAATCTTTTCTTTACGAGAAATCATTTACAAAGGCTTTTATTCAACCTTCTGAGTTGTATCAGCAAGTTGTTGAACTTCCCAGTTTCGGAAAGTTGCTCATATATTTTCAAATCAGCTTGCTTGTTTTAAAAGATTTTCGAAAATCTGCAAAGGTTTATAAAAAAATATTCAACCCCCTTCTAGTGTTTCCTCTGGTCCTAACACATTTGCTCCGGTTGCACGTCTTGATACAATCCGAATGTTGCTTGCTTTAACTGTGCAAAAAGGATGGAAGGTTTACCATTTAGATGTGAAATCTGCATTCTTAAATGGTTATCTACAGGAGGAGATATTTGTGGAGCAGCCAGAGGGATTTCAAGTCAAGGGACAGGAGGATAAGGTCTACAAACTAAAAAAAGGCCTTGTATGGTCTTAAACAGGCCCCTGGGGCTTGGTACAGTAGAATTGATGATTATCTTCAAAACCTTGGATTTGTTAAAAGTCCAAGTGAAACTATATTGTATGTGAAACTGATGGGTGCTAATTTAATCATAGTTTCTATCTATGTTGATGATTTGCTTGTAACAGGGAATGAAGAGAAGTCAATAATGGAGTTTAAAGCTAAAATGCTCAAAGTATTTGAAATGACAGACCTTGGTTTAATGTCTTTTTTTTTTCTGGGTGTGGAGGTAAAGCAAGATCATGTGGAATCTTCACATGCCAAAAAAATATGCAAGGGAAACACTAAAAAAATTCTGCATGGATGATTGCAAAAACACTACTACTCCAATGAATCAAAAGGAAAAATTTAGCAAAAATGATGGAGCTGATAAGGTAGATGAACACCAATTTAGAAGCCTAAGTGGTTGTCTAATGTATCTTACTGCAACTAGACTCGACATCATGTCTGCAGTAAGCATTTTGTTAAGATTTATGCACTGTGCTAGTGAAATACATCTTTAAGCTGCCAAACAGATTGTGCGATATGTTAAGGGAACTGCTGACTGTGGTATCAAGTACATGCACTCTCAGAACTGTCAGTTTCATGGATATTCTGACAATGATTGGGGTGGATCAATTGATGACATGAAGAGTACAATTGGTTACTGTTTCAACTTTGGTTTGGGTATGTTTTCATGGTGTTCAAAAATATAAGACATTGTGGCTCAAAGCACAATTGAAGAGAATATGTAGCAGCCACTACAACTGCGAATCAAGCTATTTGGCTAAGGAGTATACTTGCTGATCTACATATGGAGCAAAATGAACCAACACAGGTTTTCTTTGATAATCAAGCAGCCGTTTCCATTTCAAATAATCATGTATTTCATTGCAGGGCTAAGCATTGATCAAGTTGTGTTTCTTAAGAGAAGTACAGAAAGAAGGTGAAGTCAAACTTCTTTATTGCAAAACCGAAGATCAAAGTACAGATGTTTTAACAAAAGCACTTCCGAAATCCAAATTTGAAGCTTTAAGAAATAAACTAGGTGTCTACAGCTATTAAGGCAAGGAGGAGATTTGTTGAAAGTGTACCTACAACAGCTGCTACTTGAATGTCTTATCTAATTTCTAGAAGTTTAAATTTCTATTATTTAGAACCTAGACATTAGGATTTTTCAGTTATATATGTTTTTATCAAATTAGAATATTGTTAGCAATGCCTAAAAATAAGGGATGTATTTGTTTTTCAATTTTAACTTTAATTCTATTTAAGGAGCTAATGAATAACAACTATATGTATTTTCTACGAAACATATTTGTTCTTCTTCTCTTATTTTTTCTGCTCTAATATCAACATGTGAGACTGCCTTGCCAAAAGAGATTATTCTTCCATTCTTTATACGTTCTTTTAACCGTTTGAAGACTAAGGTAATCAAAAGTTTTTAGACCAGCGACAACGTCGGTCTTTTTAACCGTTTGAAGACAAAGACGAAGGAAGTGGCAACATCCTGAATCTGTTTTCACTTTCTTTTTATTCGTCACTCTCCAACAACAATCTTTGGAAGAGCTTCCCTCCGACAAAAGTTTTTAGACCGACACCACTGTGGACATGGATGGCCGCCGGTGAGATGATCGGAGTGTCTTTCCAAGAAAGGCACACCTAAACTAAAAGAATTGAACCTCCAACACTTTTTATCTTTTGTTAATTTTTTTGTGTTGTTTCTTCTTTTTTATCCATTAGTTTGGAAAAACGATTGATAAAAACATTTTTATCTCTTTTGTGTTGATGCATAATTGACATTCCTACTCCTTGACTACTCAACATGAAATGTTTTGAAAAAATATGAGTTCCATAGTTGCGAATGAGTTTTCTAAGAATAATTTCAAAATCATGCAGGGAATGTAAAATTAAAAAACTTTTGGGTTAAAGTCAATTAAATAAATTTCAAGGCCAAAATATAATATTATTATCATATGCTTATGTGTTTAAAAATTTAAACATGTGTCTCAATAACTTAATGACATGTCATGACTAGACCGGTACCCATAATTTATTAACGGGACCGTAGAATCAACCTTATTTCTTTTCCGTTGGTGTCTTAGATTATTATATGAGTTATCAAATCCATCAGTGAGAGTTGTTTGTGTTTGTGCTTAAGTTGTTGTTTGTAGTCCTTCCAGGATTTGAGCAACTTCTCATTGAGAAGTCCATCAACAAATTCGTCTTGTAGATTGATATTTTCAGCTTTAAGGTCCTCAAGTAGCTTGTGATATTCATTGATTTGTATTTTGATATCCTTCCCTTCTGTCATTTCCCATTTATAATAGTTTCCAATTATAAATTTTTGTTTCCCAGCATCCTCAGTAGTATACTTCATGTTCATAGACTCCCAAATCTTGTTGGTTCCTTATAAGAACAATAAACATCAAACAACTCGTTAGACAATGTACTAATGATAGTGTCTCGACATCCCTTATTAGAATGAGTCTAATCTTCGATTTGTTTTGGATTAGTAGACTATGAAGGTTTGGGACCGTTCAGAGCGGCTACGACTCCATGCATGTTAAGAATGGAGTACACACGTTCTTTCCATCTCTTAAAGTTTTGGCCTCCAAAATTTCGATCTTTGAAATGTCTGGGAATGGCTTTGCAAAGGTAACTGGTGGATGGATGACAGATGTAGCAAAATGCGAAACAACATGAGTGGCACCATTGTTTGGAGGAGGGTCAGTGTTAGTGTTGTTTTCCATAATAAACTCTTGAGATTGTTGGAAATATTAGAAAAAATAAGTGCAGTACAACAATGCCTGAGACGTGTGTTAACATTATCCTCAAGAGTTTATTCGATTGATACTCGAATACTCCCCAGGATTTAACAGGTACTTCTAACCAAATTGGCTAGGTTTCAAAACAGCAAGAGACAAGAAGTAGTAACCTAGTTTAGAAATTGTGTAACATTGAAACATTTCCATCATTCATATATATATATATATATATTATTTGAATAAATAGACGAAGTTGGTTGAACGTCTCTAGAAGGGGGTTGAATAGAGACTTGAAAAGATTTGTTCCTGAAAACTTGAGATCAATCGGAGCTTAACTCTTAAGGCTTAGCTTAAAATCTCATATTGACTTTTTGAGACCAGTCTCAGTCTCAGATAAGTGTAGATAGATGAAACAGATATATGTCAAACTGAGATTTGATATTCAAAGATTGCTTGATTAATTACCACTTATATTATCAAGATTAATTTACCAGGTTAAGATCAGACAGATGAAAAGTAAATAATAGAACAAGGATAATGAGAGATACACTCAGATTTATCTTGGTTCACCCACACCTTGGGCTACATCCAGTTCTCACAACCTTGTGAGATTTCCACTATGACTGCAGTCAAATCACAAGTATTCTTAAGTTTGCCTCTTCAAGCTTACACACTGAGTATTCTTGTTACAGTGCCTCTCTAGGCTTACAATCATCCACACTAAAGCCTGGGCACCTCCTAACTTGGTTGGGACTAGTTGAGATTAGATAAGATTGAGATGTTCTAGCTTAGATGACGTACAATGTACGGATACAATGTGAGCTTAGGTAGATACAATCACTCTTTTGGAGTTAAGATTACAACTAAAGGCAAGAGATGATTGATAGATGAAGAGAATAAATGCAAACAGTAGTTGAGTAGCTCGGATACAAATTTTGTAGAGTTCCAACAGAGTCTCTCTCAACTTTAGCATTTATGAGACTTCCTTTTATAGGCTCTTTCAATATAGTCGTTAATATGGCTGTTGAGGGAGGGAGAGAATTGCACTTTTACGTACTTTAGTCAAGCAGATACATTGTGTCAAGTGGTTTAGTTGACTTTGACCTTGCGTCTGAGTCTTAGTCTTAGCTTCTGAATCTGAGGTACAAGTCCGAGTCTCAGTCTTAGTTCCAAATCTGAGCTTTGTCGGTCTAAGGTTAATCCTGTTTTAGTTTTATGCATATCAACTTTCTTGATTTTGCATCTTGATTTACTTTGTCTTTATCTTCATTGGCTATAAGATTCCATTGATCTCATTCTACGTTGTAGGTTCCTCTAAGCTTTATTGAGTCTTATACTTGAGGCTTCTTTATGCACTTATGTCTCATGACTTGTAATCTGTAAATTGAAGACTAAGAGTTGCACTACTCAACGCACAGATCAGTAACACATATGAATCTTAGATAAGACAACAAGGCTTACATACTTAAAGGGTTTGTTGTCATTAAAATACCTAAGAGAGAGTTTATCTTAACAATAAATATAATTACTTAATATAAAAATTATTCAAATATGTAATAAATAATATATCAAGTAATATAATAACATAATAAATATAATTATGCTATAATTTAATGTAATAAATTTTATTACGTTGAAGTAGTGACGTAAAATAGAAATTCAAATGTGTTGAATCAATTAACAAATGATTTAAATCAATAATTCCAAGATCCTCGTTCATCTAACAACTTCCCTTCCTTAATGGAGATGACCAATCCGTCAACAGAAGAATTGGACTTAATCAACAGGAGTACAAAGAAGATCAAGGTTAACAGAGATTCCACGGTATTACCTGATGATTCTCAGCAACCTGCTGATACTAAAGGTACGCCTTCTTTGTTGTATAAGGAATCACTGTTGTAGCAATCTGGTATGCCTAGGGAACCATTATTTGAGGTGGATGATATCATCTTCCCATATGAAGAATTTGAAGAAGAAAGGGACACAATTCAGGAAGATCACCCTCCTTTCATTGATCTCTGCCCGCGGGTTCCAATCTCTGAAGAAGAATACATATAATGGTGTAGACCTTGGCATAATTCTCTGGTTGTAAAGGTTCTTGGTAAGAAAGTTTCTATGCGATTCTTGGAGGCCAGACTGCGAAGGAATTGGGCGTGTAAGTCCCCTATCAAATTCATAGATATGCCTGAAGATTATTTCTTAATTCTTTTCACATAAAAAGAGGACTACAAACATGTGTTGTTTGATGGCCCATGGATGGTTCTAGACCACTATCTAATTGTCCAAAGGTGGAGACCTTTCCTCTTGAAAAAAGCTAAAAAAGTTAGAAAAATAGTTGTCTGGGTTCGTATACCAAAACTGCCTATTGAGCTATACAACCCTGTTGTGTTGGAAATGATAGGGAACCTACTTGGTACTATGTTGAAAGTTGATCGCCTAACATCTATTCATTATAGGGGAAAGTTCGCAAGGATTTGTGTAGAAATAGACCTAGCCAAGCCTTTAATTCCTCAGGTTAATGTTCTTGGCTATATTCTCATTGTGGAGTATGAGGGCCTTCACAAGATTTGCTTTACTTGTGGAAGATATGGCCATAGGCATGATTCATGTCAAGAAAGACAGTATGAGGCTCCACAGATGAATACAAATACTGAAATTATCAGACAGGATACAAAACAGGTGGATCTTTCTAATCAAGAAAACCCTATGCAGCAGAATGTAACTAAAGAATATGCGGAGGATGCATCTTTTCTACATAACACTACACCACAGAACCCTTATGGTCCCTGGATATTGGTTAAACGTCCTCCAAGAAGAAGACTCAGTGGAACCCAAGATAAAGACGAGGAAAAGGGAGCTAAAGTTACTGGATCTAGATTTAATGTCTTAGAAACGACAGTTGAGCCTAATGAAACAGTGCAGACAGAAATTAATGAACCTACTCAAATTCCTGAACAGAAAATAACTAAGGTAAGGGATCCTACAACAGGGAAAAACAACCAGCAACACAAGAAATAGTTGCACAGGAAACAACTTACTCCAGGGAAAACAGGGAAAGTATCAGATCACCATTCTCAGCCCAAGACTACTGTTACTGCTCCTAAGGAGAGAGGCAAAGATCCACCGATGCCCACTTTACCTACAAGCTTCCTGAACGAAAAGATAGGATTGTTCCAGCTAAAAGCCAGGACCAAAAAATCAAAGAACATGATTATGTGATGCAGTTGATTAAAATGATGGGCTCAAAACAGGAGATGCAAAATTATCATAATGCTTGGAAAGCTGATCAATCAAAATCTATAATGCCCACAGGTGCCATGCAAACTCCAATCAACCGCAAACCCCCTGATCCAAGTATTGACTCTACTTCTATGATTATTGATTCTGAGACTATTGTGGAGGAGGGCATAAATGTGCAAGATGGCATAGAGATCTACAACAAACCAGATAATAATTCATGAATTTTATATCATGGAATTGTATAGGTATGTTTTCTAAAGGCTTTCCTAGCTTGATTAAAGATATTAGGAAAATTTATCAGGTTAATCTTATATTCCTTTTGGAAATTCATGCAAGTGGTGATAGGGCTATCAAACAAGTCAAAAAATTTGGTTTTGATTCTTTCCATATTATGGATTCTACTAGGCAGGTAGGGGGCATTATCATTCTTTGGGATAGCTCTTGGTGGAATATTAACATTATTTCTTCCTCATCACAATTTATTCATATGTCTGTGAAATTTAGTAATCAGGATCCTTGGCTTTTAACCTCTGTGTATGCCAGCCCCCAACTCATTAATAGGTATCTTGTTTGGGATGACCTTACTAATCTTGCTGGTAATATAAATGTACCGTGGGTTGTGTTAGGTGATTTTAACTCTACCCGTAATTTAAATGAGAGGAAGGGAGGGAGTAATAATCCTTATATTGGAGGTATTGATGATTTTAATAACATGATCAATAACTGTTGCTTGCTGGATGGGGGCTTCTCTGGGTGCCCTTTTACTTGGAGAAGAGGTAATCTTTTATGAAAGACTTGATAGAGTTCTCTTGAATATGGAGTGGCGTATGAAATTTCCTAATGCATCTGTTTTACATCTTCCTTTTTTTAAATCTGATCATTGCCCCATTATGTTAAATTTTGATTATCAAAATCCTACTAACAGACATAGAAGACCCTTTAGATTTGTGGCTTCCTGGCTCTCTCATTTGGAGTTCCTCTCTTTTGTGAGAGACAATTGGAATAATAATATGGATTTACCTTTTTCTATTTCTCAGTTTAAAGAGAAAGTTCAACTCTGGAATAAAAACACCCATGGTAATATTTTTCAAAGAAAAAAGAGACTAATAAGGAGACTAGAAGGTATTGACAAGAAAATGAGTTATTCTAATGACCCTAGTCTCCCTCATATTTATAAAAAACTGTGGAGTGAATATGAACAGGTTGCGGCTCAGGAAGAATTACTTTGTTCCAAAAATCTAGGAGTAAATGGATTAGATTTGGGGATCGTAATACTAAGTATTTCCATGGTGTTACTGTGGCTAGACGCAGAAAAATAAATTTGAGTGCCTGCAAAATGACAATGGGGACTAGATTACTGACACAAATGAGTTAGAAACTATGTGTACTGAATTCTATAAGAAGCTTTTTCAGAAGGATGGACTTTGTGACAATTTTCCCCTTAAGAATAGCTTCCCTGAGTTGTCTAATGAGCATTTCAATGAGCTTTCTAAACCCATTACTGATGAGGAAATTAGGCAAACTATTTTTTCTATGGGTGGTTTAAAAGCCCCGAGCCTTGATGGGCTTCATGCAGTTTTCTACCAACATCATTGGGGCACTCTGGGGCCTTCTATCTGTAAGTTTGTCAAGCAGGTTTGGTTATCTCCTTCCACTATTGCTACTATAAATGATACCTTAATTGACCTTATTCCTAAAATTGACACTGCTGTTAATTTAAAACAATGCAGACCTATCAGTTTATGTAATGAGTCTTATAAGATAATTACTAAACTAATCTCTTTGAGAATTAAAAACCTAATAGGACACTTAGTTGGTCCCAACCAAAGCAGTTTCATTAAAGGTAGACAAAGCAGAGATAATATCATAATCACTCAAGAGATTATTAACTCCATGAGGAAAAAGAAAGGGAAAAAAAGGTGGATGGCAATTAAAATTGATCTTGAAAAGGCTTATGATAGACTTAATTAGGATTTTATAAAAGATACTTTACATGATATTGGTTTCCCTGAAGTTTTAATTTCTATTATCTGGAATTGTATATCTACTCCTAATATGAGGTTGCTGGTGAATGGGGAGACTCTTGACTCTTTTTCTCCCTCCAGGGGCATCAGACAAGGTGATCCTATTTGATTCAAAATTTTGATGGAAGCATTCAAAAATTGTTTAAGGAAATAAAATGTAATTAAACACTAATGAAATAACTAATAAATATAAATGGATAATGATAGTTACTAATATTTTGTGCAGATCGTATTTCATCTCAGATCTTATCATGTTTAGGATATTTTAAGGCAGAAAAAAAATTAATTGGTTAGATTTCTATGGTAAACTCACGAGGAAAAGAAAATTCAATATTCATTGTCTCCCCCAAAGCAAAAGCATACTTTGACATGTCTTTTCCACGAAACCTACTATTATTTTATTGGTTTAGGACTTAGTGATTGGTTGCTCGATAATTTATTAAATTATGCTTACTATAACAAGGCATCTAAATGATTACATGAATGTAAGCTTTTTTTAGTGCAAGGATATAAAAGAAAAAGCAAAAGAAATGCAAGAAAGAGACTAAAAAGACCCTAAGGTCTAGCAAACATTATCCCTACTACATGTGCAAAAAGGAGTTTGTTTAAAGAGAGTTTTACCTAACTACCATTTTTATTTCAGAATTGATCTCGTTATTATGTTCATGGGGATTCTCTATTAAGAAAAAGAGAATAAAATAAGCTTAGAAAAATACTCTTGTAGGAAAATTATATTTATTCCCTATTTAACCATGTGGTGCCTGACGCCACTATTAAATTAGTGAAAAAAAATCTTTAAAAGTGGTGCATAGCTATAAGTCACCTTCCATAAGTTTCTAGACTTTAACATAGTATTTTATTAATAATTTGCTAGAGCATGCTAGATGCATTTTGTCCCATTAATTATTGCTTATTTTATTGAGATCTTGGTAAATTTAATTAAGATTACCATGGTTATTTAAATATAAGATTCTTTATAAGAAATAACGTTTTATTCTCATAACTAGTATTGGTGTGATGTATCACTAGCAATTTAGGGAAATGATATATTTAAATTTATTACATATGTGGACATATTTTTAAAATAAATCACTTGGCTTTTTGATCAGTTTATGCACCAAAGAGAGATGGGAAATAATATATGTTACACGCCTAGTTCAAATTAAACCCTTAAGGATACTTAAAATTAATTTTGAATTTGATTCCATAATTACAATCCTACAATAATTAAATTCACAATTGAATATAGGATCGAAATACCTAGTCTTATATAAAGATAAATAATTGAAACTAAATATTTGAAAGGGTCTCATATTCTGGATGTCCCCGACTCCAGAGGTTCTTATATCTGGCATTCTATTTTAAAGGCACGGGGAGAGCTTGGTAGTGGCTTCAGTTTCAAACTTGGAGATGGCTCATCAAATTTCTAGTTTTATAATTGGCTTTGTAGCAACCCTCTGTGTGACCTTGTGCCTTTTGTTAATTCTCATGATTTGAATCTTTCTGTTAAGGATGTTTGGGTTGGTAATGGTTGGAGTTTGGAGCAGCTTTGGACTACTATCCCTGATGCAGTTAGAAGCATGATTCAGTCTCAGTCGCCTAATCTTTGTGATGGAGTTCGGGACACATTTGTGAGGCCTGATTCTATCTCTGGGGAATATACTGCTCGCAATGGCTATCAGTGGTTAGCCTCTCATTTACATGATGTGCTTATGGAAAACTGGAGTTGGATTTGGAAGGTTAAAGCCCCAGAGAGTATTCATTTTCTGCTATGGCTCATTTGCCACAATTCTTTGCCTACAAGAAATATTTAGCTACGAGAGGCATCCCTATAGACACATCTTGTCTCAGGTGTGGAGCTGACATAGAGGATGCTTTGCACTGCCTTCGCGACAGTGATAAAGCACATATGGTATGGCTGCATCTCGGGCTCAATCATGTTGCTAATGCTAACCACATTTCTGCGCGAGATTGGATTATTGATGGAATTCAGTTTGCGGGATCGCTGTTTCTTGCAGCCATTTGGACAATTTGGACGAGCCGTAACAAATTCACTTTTGATAGTATTCCTGAATCTCGTTGGGAAATTCTGCCAAGGATTCATTCCTTCGCAGCTACTATCTCTAATGCCTTTTCCATTTCTAATGCCCCTGTCTCTTCCAGAGAGCTGCGTTTTGTGTCTTGGGAACGACCAAGTGACGGTCAAGTTGCTTTAAATACGGATGGAAGCATCTCTAATTTAAATGCTGGCTTTGGTGGTCTCATTCAGAGTCATGATGGAGCTTGGATCAGAGGTTTCTACAGGCGTAGTACTCTGCTTGACGTGCTGGGAGTTGAGCTGCAAGCAATTGCTGCAGGTTTGCAAATCTGCTGGGACGCTAACATGCGTAACGTCAAGTGTTACACAGATTCGTTATTGGCTTGCAACCTTATCCGGAGTGGTGTTTCTGATTTTCATAGATATGCCAATATCATTAGAGAGATTGAGCACCTTCAAAGTCGTGCCTGGCCAGTTTCTATCCAACACTCCTTACAGGAGAGTAATCACTATGCATATTATCTAGCTAAAATAGGTGCTGAGTGCTCCACTTCTTTGTGCCATCTTCCTGACCCCCCTGAGGGTATCAAAGGGCTTCTTCGTGCCAATGCTTTAGGCATCGCTTATCCCCGGATGTAGTTTCTGCTTTTCTTTTCTTTGTTCTTTTCTTTTGTTTTTTTGCCCCCTTTACCAAAAATATACACACGTGTGTGTGTACATGTATGTGTATAATTTCTTGGTATACAAGGGAAGAGCAATGAGATTTGATTATAAGACCTTATGTAAATTACCCGGCCAACCCCTCACAATTAGGTTGACATATGTATGTATGTAAACTACCCAATCTCTGACAACTATGTTGACCTAGGTATGTATGTAGTTTATACACACACATGGTTTATATTAACTTAGTGTTATGAGTTTAGGTTTAGTTTAATTACAATAAGAATGCCAATACTTGAATAAAGGCTACGCTGTAACGCTCACAAAAAATGACGAAATCAAAGTGACTAACTTATTAGAACTTAAGCTAGTTGAGCTTTTAAACATCATATCATAATTGTTCCTAGCCAACTAAATACTAGGGATGTGTCTAATCATATTTCATAATTGAATTTAAGTTTTGAGCAAGGAAATAACAAAATGTAACTCTGTAACGGAGGCCTTGGTTATTTAACTTGATATAATGAAGGTAAAAGCACCTTGTTAAATAGTAGACATGTTCATGATTAATCTCTCGTGTTATATGTTTTATTTCTCTATGATTTTGAGATTCATTTTAGAGATTTTGATTGCCATGATATGAGTTATTTATTGACAAATGATGTGATATATCGATTTATCCTTATTTGTGATGTTATGTGAGATGCAAAAGGGTGTGAGTTGTGTTAGAAAGCTACAATGGTGTGTGTGAAGAGTGGATGTTTCTAAGGAAAAACCTTGGAGATGTAGTTATGTACATTGTTTAACAATAGCCAAGGATAACTACCTTGAGTTGTTGCGTTGTTGCTCTACTTGTGGGACTATTATGACGAGCCATTGGCCATTATTAGACCACCTGTGGAGTGTTCCTTAACGATGTCAATGATGTGCATAATTTGATGAAATTATCGTTACACCCCAAAAACATGTACTCTTGAGCCAAACTTCACTAGATTTGGAGTATCCATGGAGAATTTGACATTGGTGTCACATGCATTTCATTTCTCATATCTTCGACTATCTTGTTTTAATATTAAAATCTTTCATGTAAATTCATTTCCTAGATATTGAGTGTTTGATAAAATTTACCATTTATTCAACTTATCAAGTGACATGTTTCTTACATGTTTTTATTCTTATTTTGTTAAATACTACATCTGTTTCTATTTGATTGTTCACTTTTAGAAAAAAAATATTCTTATTTAGCTGTCCACCTACAAACACAATACATTATTAATTACATTTTTTTCTATTATACTCTTATATTAATAGATGACCCACTATTGGAAACTTATGAGATCCAATAATAATAAAAGAGATAAAGAATAATATAGAAAATTTCAAATTTATTTTTCTGAAAACAGGAACAATCTTAAACTACAATCTTAAACTAAGGATTATTTTATCTAAATGGTCAATTAAATAGGAACAATAACCGATTTACCAACATGTCACCTCTACTTAGAAGGGTGAGGGGAGTTTACACGATGATTATTAGGATCTTTTACATTTTATGCCAAATCTCTATCACTACTTATCATCATGCAATGTTTTCTAACATCATAGTCTTACGTTGACTAGGTGTGGGCATAGGAGTGTATGAGAAGGATTTTAGACAACCGATTCAATGAAAATAGAAAGTGCACAAATCAAGCTGGATCTAACAGTGTGGTCTTTTTTAATTTCAGAATTCACTAACCCAAACTAAACCTGTCTCGGTCTATCCTAGTCAACAATGAACTTACTTGAATAAAAGCATCCCCTTTATTAGATTAATTTTGATTTTGATCTCTTATACTAATTGTTTGTTGTTTAAGCATGACATATATATTTCTTTTCGAAGTATGGAATTATGTGGTATAAGTTAGTTTGCGCAAATATTGATTAATCAATCTTTTAAATTTATATATTATAACTAGGCTTAGCCCAACAATATATATTTATATTTAAATTAATTGCCCAATCCCATATAATGAACATTAATGATTTAAGTGTGGAATCAAGTAGTTATATGTAGATGTGAATCTTATTATTTTTTACCATTGAATAAACTATCTCAAAGTTTATTTTAATATACCACCACTTTTGTCCTCAAAATATCACTATCTCTCTTACTTAATCTATAAAGTAAATAAAAATAAAAGTTAATTCTCGAACTTTCAAATATCCATCACATTAGTCCTCCAATAGGGACCAATGTGACGGGATAATGTGAAAATTGGAGGACTAATGTGATGAGTATTTAAAAATTTAAGGACTGCTTAAACAATTAATTTAGTTGGAGACTAATTAGGAAATAGATGTTTAGTTTGGGAACGAATTTGAGGATTTATTCAGTTTTTTTTATTTTCTTAAAATTCCTTTTTATCAAGATGCTACATAACTGAAAACCTATATTTAAAATTTTGAAATTAATAAAAATTAGGAATGATTTGGTTTGATATGATTTAATTTGACTTAATATACACTCTGTATAGGTTGATTGTAAGTTTTAAGTTTTTTTAATTAAATTAAATTTTTACAACTCAAAACTAATAATAAAAAACCTCTTTTTATGTTTTTGAAAATATATTGTGATTTTAAAAATGGACGTTTTCAAAAACCTATTTTTATTTTTTGGTTATAAAAATTTATTTAATTTTTTAAAAATGAAAAATTGAAAACTCAACGACCACCTCAAATAGGACTTTAATTTTTAATTTTAAATTATAAAAAATTGATTTAATATTTTTAAAAAGTAAAAAATTGAAAACTCGCTACCACCTTAAATAGAGCCATAAAGTTTATATTTAAAATTCATTAAGAAATATCTGAATTGGAAAAATTATTATTTTACGTTATTTCCCAACTTAAAAGTAAAAGCTGAGTTAAACAGGTTTTTTTAAAGCTCTTAAAAATTAAAAACGACTTATTTTTTACAATTAAAAGGAGCTTTTAAAAAACTAACTTTTGAGAGCTTCCACGTTACTTTTATGCAAGTTTTGTAACCTTACAATACCCACACTCATCTCCCACTTCGATTACCTGCACACTCATCTCCCTCTACCATGCACGCCTCTCACTGGAAGGTTGGAAAGCTTCTTCACCCCACTGCGTCACCTCTCCGCGGTGGGGGGAGCATGGCAGAGGATGCAGAATCGACTTATGTTCACCGGGTTGGTCATGGTGATGGTGACACACTGACACAGACCGAATTTAAAGGGTGTGTGAGGTGTGCGGCTTCAATCGTGGTTTTGCCTTATCAACACTTATGCATATGTACAGAATGCGAAAACACAAAAAATTTAATATAAATCAATATATTTATTGTAATTCTTAATTCGTGTGTTTTTAGGTAATGAGACAGATAAATGAGAATGGAGGTAGTAAATAATTATGTAATGTGTTTTGAATGAAAAAAATTAGTCTTTAAATTTATCACACACATATAAATCTAATTTTATTGAGGGGGACTATATATAAAATTACATATATCTAGTGAAAAAGTTTCTTTTTTTGGGGGGCATGACCTCCGTCCGCCCCTAAGAAGATTCGCCACTAGAAGATCCGCTTCAAGTGATGTACATAACCACATGAAGTAAAAGTGATATTTTATTATATTATATTTTAATAATTTTATTTATTACTCTCTCTTGTAAATTCTACTTCGTTAACAAAATTAAATACAATAAAAGATAAAAAATCCTAATTTTAATATAAAGTATGATGTTATTAAAATTCATTTAAATGATTTTTATTATTTATACAATAAAATATTTTTCATAAAATATTTTACCAAACAACTTTTAAGTTAGAAACATTGAAATTACCATATAGCTTTTACTTTATTTTTACAAGCATTTATTTTTTACTTTAATTTTAAAATAACTTATTATAAGTCAAAAAGTTGGGCCAAATAAATCCGAAGTAACCAAAGAGTTGTAACTCAGTTGACAATATATACAACTGAGATTATGAGAAGAGTTCCCGAGTTTGATCCCCACTAAACACTCTTAGGTAGGGGTGCTGAGTTTTAATTGTGATTAAACCCCGAACATGATTGCCCCTAGTAATAGGGGATACCTTATATTAACAAAAAAAAAAAATAGAAGCAAAGCTCAAAAACATTGTAAAGAAAAAGATTTTATTTATTTAAAATTAAATCATAACGAAATAAAATTTAGTAAAAATTTTAACAGTTTCCTAAATTCAAAAGAAAAAAGTTCATAAAATTCTAAAAAGTCAATAAATTTTAATATTTAATATTTTTTCAAAAAAAGTTCAAAAAGATTTATGGGTTTAATTTTTATGCACTACATCAATAAAAAATTTACACTAACACATCATTTAATAAATATGATATTTCATGTATTATTAAAATAATTAAATAATTGAATAATAATATATAATAATTTTAACAATAGTGTGTAATTATTAAATTTAAAATTTATTTCTTAAAAATAAATCATTAGTCCCACATTTTCAATGAGCACATTCATTTTATCAACGAGGGTTGGTTGAAGGGATAAATACTTAATATGGATGTTAATGTTTTAGGTTCAAACACAACCGTCTCTCGTAAATAATATTTCTAATCAATAAAAAAGTAAAAGCAAACGAGTATCTTTGGGCACTGGTTAAAAAATCAAATAGAAAATTAGAGTGTGTAACATTTAACATTACAGATATAATTAATGTCGTGATTTTCAATAAAAATCTTCTATATATATACATTCTTAACTAGTGGCTTGGGACACTCATTAACGGGATCGAATAAAATTTTTTTTTTTAGAAGTTACCCTTGGACCGGTAGACCCTGGTCCAAACCGTAACCGTTGGATGGAGTGTAAAGCTACAAAGGTTACAAACAATAAGCGGTTTCTGTCTCTATCCACTCCAAACCTCTCAAGAAATTCCGCGGTGGTGGGTCCGCCCAAAGACTGAAAGACAGAAGAGAGACATGAAAAATAAAAAAACAAAAGAAAAAAAAATGCGTGGGGGTGGGGCTGCCAATGGTCCTATAAAAGTTCCAAACAAGGAGGCCACAGTCCATTTTCCTTCTTCTCAACTCTGAAACGGATACTCCCCTTTCTCTTCTTATCCCTTTCACACCACAGTCACCGCTACTCTTAAACGCTGCTTTAGACCTCAGAATCTTCTGGAACTAGCTCTCGCATTTACGCCATTGTTGCTCTCTGTAAGAACTTCTTTCACAATCTCAAAAATTCGCTTAACGCTTGGTGTTTCTGTTGTTTGTATATAGAGTATCAGTTTATTTATTTGGATTTTTTTCGTGCTGTTGATGTGTGTAAATCGCTATAATCGATGATCGACTGCTCAAACACCTCGCCTTGTTTGAATCTAAATGTGTTTTAACCCTCTTTTGATCAGTTCCTGATGATAGATGTGTCTTTTCCTGTGTTTGGAAATTTGCTTCTCCCTGAGTGGTGCTGTTAAAATTTGTGGTGATAATGTTTCTTACACGTTGTTGTGTTTGATGAACTTTTTTTATTTATTTTGGAAAATGCTCTTTAATACGAAGAAGTATAAGTTGCACAAGTGAATATGATTAGTTGAATGCATGAAAATGGGGTATGTAGTTATTTTTGAAAACAACTTTTACATGGCCCCAATTATGTATTGTACATTTCCACTCTCCGAAATCACCCTTCTTCGTATTGAGAGCATGTTTGATTTAGCGGTGCAATGTGGAAACTCACGTTTCTAACACTAGAAATAGTTGCTTTGGAGGATACAAACTTGAGTTTGGTCGGTTTCAACGCCAAACCAAACACACACTAAGCAACATTTATGTTTTTTGTTTTTTTGGCAAAGCTTTGTTCTCTCTGACTGATCACTATGTGCTAGTGTTGTGTCAGGATCATGTGAGATTGGTATTTGAGCCAGTTGTCACCTCATATTCTGAGCTTGTCTTGGTATTGATGTACTGTTTGGTAAATTATGATTGTCCATGGTCTGAAGAAAAGGGAAAGGGGTGTGTGTAGGCAGTATTTTTATTATTATTATTATTATTATTTTATTTATTTATTTTTTTTGCATTCACAATGGTTGATTAAGTTATTGGGGACGTACTCTACAATGGAGAAGCTTGGCATGTGGTGCATTGAGAAGTAGGGCATATAAATATTCTGCATATGGTTGCATGCAATGTTTCAATAAGTCAATCTACACTCATTAAATTTATCTCCTATATGCATTGATTGTAGAGGATCGGAATTGATAACTTGTTAAAGTTAGATAATGTTTAGTCTGATATTGCCAATGACCCTTTGGTCTGGAGGTAGTGGGTCCAAGGTAATCAAAGGCAAAAAAGGTGGTTATGAGTTATAATGGCAAGTGAGAGGCACCAAAAAGTGGCTGTCTAAATGGAGAATGGTATTAACAATTAGATAACAAAGAAAAATGTAAAATTAAAATGTTTGACAAATTTGCATTGATGTACCATATAAATTAACTACTCAATGCATAAGATTCATATATAAGATAAAGATGAAGATGTTCAATTTACAAAACCCTAAGTTGCTTGCTGCTAAGAACTCCCAAGGACTGACAACTTGTGCTGCTAAGAACTCCCAAGGACTGAAAACTGGTAATGACTATTTTACCCTCTTTCTCATTACAAATAGCTAGTTAGATGACTGCATTTTTGTAATTGTAGACCAATGTCTTAAATTGCAGTTGCGGTTATGTCACAATACTTGAAATTGTAGAAAAATTGTGGACAAATGCAGCCTCTATTGCAGTCATGATGCAGTCGTGGAGATTCAATAAACCTTGATATCGCGGCTGCAACTTTTCTTGCGGACTGCCTGAACTAAAAGGCGTGCCTTGCCTGAACTAAAAAGGCTACCCTAAGGCACCAGAAAGATGTGCCACTATCCCCTTCTTACCTATAGTATCAATTCACTGCCTTTGGTTGCTTATTCATGCCATTTGGCTCCTTTGACATAGCTGAGTGGGTCCCTTTTCATGAAGTCTCAATCAAATCCAGATTGAATTTTCAAGTCAATATCAATTACTAACTTCATTCTAAAAATATATCTCCTTTCTTTAATTCATAAATTAGTTCATTTAATGTGCCAGCCCCCGATTCAGCAACCATGGGTACAAATTGTATCTCCAGGTACATTTAGGGCTTGGTCCCATTATTTCCTGGCAGCTGGTCATGTACATGGCCTTCAAGCAAAGGAGATTGTTATAGACCCATGTTCAAAACTTGGTAATTGCTCATTCATTGTTGATTATTCCATTTTTATGGTGTGTATGGTGACCTAAACTTGCTGTTCTTATGGTGGGATGTCTGACATAATTATGTAAAGCAATCATATAGCATGTCAATAAATCAACATTTTTAAAAGCTTAAGTTAGAAGAAGTCCAATGACTGATTATGATTTCCATGTCTTAGCATGCCCCATCAAAACACGAACAGGGAACTTGCCTGCTACTGCCTTGTACAAAATTAATTAGAATAAGGGAGGTGAGGATATCACTGCTTCTTTTATTGTGGATGAATTGTACAATGTTGTGAAGATTTTTTCTTTTTTTAGTCTTGATTCTTGAAGGCATTGGAGTCGGCTTTCATTTATTTATGAGATGAATGGTGTATAATATACATGCACCTATCCATACAGGCGTAGGTACTTGGTTATGTTTTCTTGCTTAAATGCTGTTGCTCTTAAGACCTTAACAACATTTAATAAGAAATCTGAATAATTTCTTGATGAAAAATAAGTTATAAGAATGACAGTTTTTTATATGTCTCTGTTTTTTTTTGTGTGGTGGAAAACAGCGGTTTTATTGAGTTGAAGATTCTATATTATGAATCATATTCTGAAATAATTTTGACCTTTTCTTTCTTCTGTCAGGACCATACTGCTCATTTTTCTTGGACCAGTGCTATTGTGGCTGGATTTGCTGACGAATTCTGCCATGATTCTTTTATGCAGAGCTATCTTTGTATTTTAGAGTATTCTTGTAATTCAAACAGTTTCAGATGTGAAAACATTATCTTGTACACCTGTAAACATTTAACATTTTAGTGTTACTATATCCAATTTGATCAACTTCCATGGTGTCTTATGATTTGTATTAATTGAGGCTTTCTGTAGTTTCCTTTTGTGTTCCCACCTCTAAATATATACTTGAATTCACATGAAATCTTGTAGATTTTTGTTGGTTATACGTGGAAAAAGGAGAATTGACTTCTTCATCTGAATTCTTGGATACACTTCCTAAGCAGTGGAGAATGGAGACTTTAGCACAACTGGAAGCATTGTGTGAAAGGCTTTATAACTCGCCGGATTCTGTTGAGCGAGCACATGCTGAAAGTACCCTGAAATGCTTCTCCTTAAACACTGACTACATTTCGCAGTGCCAGTATGTTCTGGACAATGCATCCTCTCCATATGCATTGATGTTGGCTAGTTCGAGCTTGTTGAAGCAAGTGACAGAGCAAAGCCTTCCTTTACAGCTCCGGATTGATATTCGTAATATTCTTGCTTGCTAAAGATGATTATGACTATTGAGTATTTTAGGGGTTCTATATATTGTCTTGGGTCTGTGGGAAAAAATATATTATTTCTCCTTTGCATAAACAGATTTTACTGAGTGAGGTTTCGCATATTTTTGCATATATTAAGCTCTCAGTTCGTGAATTGGCATGTCGTCTTTTAGGCATCACATATTTTTTTTGCATATATTAAGCTCTCAGTTCGTGAATTGGCATCAACTTATGTTATGGGTTATCAAGGGAGATTTCCTCCCATTTGCTTTTCAGGTTGATTTTGGGAAATTTGGTTTCATAATTTTGAATTGTTTTGCTGTCATTTTCCCCATATTATGGCTACTTCATTTGCTATTTTCTTTTCCTCCAAATTGATCAAATTGCAATTTTTCTGAAGGAAACTATCTGATAAACTATCTGGCCAGCAAAGGACCTGAATTGGAGCCCTTTGTGCTTGGATCCTTGATCCAACTCTTTTGTCGTATTACGAAGTTTGGTTGGCTTGATGATGACAGATTCAGGGAGGTTGTTAAAGATGCAATGAACTTCTTGAGTCAGGTGACATTAAATGTTTTTATAACAGAGCTACATCCATGGGAACATGCCACTTTCTACATCTCACAGCCATTTTGTTTTAGTACATTGCATTTCCTTGATGTACGAGTGAAATTTGTAGGAGTTCATATTTAATACATTAATGGAAACATCATATTAATTCTGTACTTTTTCCCCTTTCAGTGAATAGCGATGCTTTTGGCTGTGAATGAAAGTCAATCTGACTTTTGATTTTAGATGCCATAACTCAGAAAATAAAAGTTCAACATAAAGTAGTTATAGGCCTATGCTTTTGACCATGCTTCTGGGTCGAATCAGCTAGGGCTTGAGATGATTAAGAGATTTATACCCATTCATTAACTCTTAATATCGAACCAGTATTTGTTTAGGTTTTACCAACATGTTTTGGATTTTCATATTCTCTTGGGAAGTTTTACTTCGTAGGGGTATTCTTGGAAGTTGGAGGTGCTGGAGTTCTGTTTCTTTTCCCATAGATTTTATACAAAACTTTTCTGACAAAATAATGCTAATCATGTATAAGAATTCTGGATTGATTTGGAAATTTATGGCAGAAGCCAGCAATGAAGGTTAAAACTGTTGTTTGCCCTGTGATAGTTAGTAGGATTAATGCTGATGATCTGCTACGGATTAGGTAACCATAGAAAGCTCATTCTCTAATTGTTTTTGCATTGTTTGGTAGCTTCTGCTGTGTGATGTGGATCTCTGGTCAGTTAGAGAGTTGTGTCTGTGAGTCCAGTATCTCTTCAGGGCTTCTTGAGTTCCCCTTTTTTTTATGATAAATTCTGCTTTTAACAAAGATACATGTATTTATGAGTAAACTAGCACATCGGTCCCTGACTTTTGGAGGACCATGCAGTTTTGTCCCTGACTTTTCTAAAATAGCACTTTAGTCCTTATTTTATTAAAAAACATGCACGTTAGTCCTTATTTTATTAAAAAACATGCACTTTAGTCATTTACTTTATTAAAAAACATGCATTTTAGGGACTAAAGTGCATGTTTTAATAAAGTCGGGGACTAAAGTGCCATTTTGAAAAAGTCAGGGACGAAACTGCATGATCCCCCAAGAGTTAGTGACCGATGTGCTAGTTTACTCATGTATTTATGTATGTATATATATCTTAGCCCAAAGCAACTACTACTCTGAAGAGATATCCTAAAAAATGGGAGAGTAATGCTCCACCCAAATGCACCAAAGTTACAAAACATTGCACATTGCTGCAAAACTTTAGCTTGCCTTCTTTACTTCTACCAAACTCTGAAACTGGCTAGAAAAAAACTGCTCCAAGGACTTGGGACACACCCATCATTTTGCCAAAAGGCCAAACATAGAATTCCAAACACCTAAACATTCTCTACATGAATTTTTACACTCATTTACTTCACATAGTGATTAGGCCAAGATGTGTTTAGTTTTTTTTTTTTTTTTTTTTATGATATTGTTTTGTATCTTCTGATTGATTTCTTTTTCTCTTATTTCTCTTTTATGTCCTTGTTGTTTCCTTCATGAGGATATCATGTCCTCATGTTTCCTCCTTTTTGTCTTCAATATATACTCTACCCAAAAAAAAAGAAATTTAATTTGTCTTATAGGTCTTACCATAATGAAGAAGTTTGATGGTCTGATCTTGAAAGAAAAAGTTCAGGGGAATTCTATCCTATCCCTTGGTTTCCTGCCCCGATGCAAATATGCATTTTTTAATCTTATTTATGTTGTTACTTTTGTATAGATATTTTTTAATTGGGAGCATGAAAACCCCTCAGGAGTTAGGAGGTTGGTATCATAACCCAAAAGTTTATGATTGAAAGAAGCAAGTTTTATTACTTCACCACGCTGGAACATTTGTTGAATATTGGACGTATATTCACGTGTTTTCTTTGTTGCTGGCATATTGTGGCTTAGGATTTTTGTTGTATTTTTATTCTATATGTTGTTTTCTTCTGTTCTCTTTTGTTTTGTTTTTTTTTTCCCCTCATTTTTAATACTTCTCTCTTAGTCTCTTTGTATTGCACTTTTAATTGCATTTAATTTTATTCTAACAGTGATGCTTTCAGCAGGCACAATATCATTATGCTATAGGTTTGAAGATATTGAATCAACTAGTTTCTGAGATAAATCAGGTTAGAGTCAATATTTTATGTTTCAAGAAAAAAAGTTTATTAGTTAATAGCATGCTAACAAAGACGCAGTGTGCATGCTATATCTCTGTTTCACACTTCCAACTCTCACACGGTCTCTGTTTCCCACACTGTGTGTTTATTTTGTTATGTTTTTTTTATTGTTATTGACTCTTTGTTTTCAAATGTTTTGCCTCTTGTTAGAGTCCCACCTAGAGATAAGACCAAATTATAGTATATAAGCCTAATGCATTATATGTGTAGTACAAATTATTTGCATTCTATTTGCTTGATTCGGTGTAGCAGCAGCTGTACAATTTGCTATGATTCTATAACATTTTGGGGTCAGCCACACTTAATTAGACAATTCATCACAGGAGATTTTATCTATCGTGAAGAGATCAAGTTTTAATGCTGATATTTGATATTAACTACCTTGTATTGGACCCATCTACATAGGGCATCTAATTTATAAAACACTAATCTTTATTTATACTTAGAATAGACTCTTAATCGTGGTAGTGAAAATTATGATTTAGATAATATATATGTATGATCACATGATTTTGACAGGCTCTGCAATCCCATTCTCATGTTGGAACATGGTCTAGTGTGATCGCGTAGGATCATTGAGCTTACTCATAAAATCAAAAAGATCGTCTGATCAAACTATGCTTCCCTCAAATCCCTTTTTCCTGATCCTGAAGGGACCAATAACCCACCTTATTTTCAAAGCCCCATTCTCCTCTTCTGTCTGGGAAACACACTTCCCCATTGTGCGAGCCCTATTCTCTTCCATCTGCACTGTTGCTCTTTTGCTGTTGTTTTGCTCTTTGAAACCTTTTGTGCTTGCTGCTGCTTACTTCTTGTTTAAGCTTCACCCAGCTTGCTGTTTTAGGTGCTGTTTCAACTGGGTTTTGGGTGCTTGTTCTTCCTCTTGTTTTGTCTGGGTTTTTGGGTGTTTTCTTCCTCTTCTTTCTGTTGTGCATGGCTAAGTTTTGGGGTTGCTGTTTTGACTAGGTTTTGGGTGGTGAAGGGGATCTCTGTTTTTCTACTACTATCCTCTGGTTGCTATGTTTTTTGACTGGGTTTTGATGCAGTTTTTGTTCTGGTTGGTGCTGTTGTGGTGCTGAAAATGTCTTCAAAAGTAGATGGTTTTCGTGTTTCTGGAGTGAGTGCGAACACTGCTGCTACTTTTTTGCAGCTCTAGTGGTTCTATTGTATTGTAAAGTGGGGGTTCTAAAATACCAAAGAATGCTGCTGGAAATAGGAGTGATGTAGCATGGAAGCATAGTATTTCAGTTGAAAGTGATGCCAATAACAAATTCAATACATGTCAGAAGACACTAACTAGAGAGGGTTTACAGGTTGAAGCATCATTTGGTGGGAGAACAAAAGGATGTTGGAACTTGCAAATCTGTTAGTGATGAAGTGAAGAAGAAAATGTGGGTAATTGTATCTGGCTTGGAGAACATACTAATCAAGAAATCAATGTGTAGAAGTAGGTGAAAAAAGAAGAGGCAATGGAGGGGGTGAGAGCACTAGAAATATTTAAGAGAAAGGGAATAAGCATTCAAGCTACCATCAACAATATTTTTAAGAAGAATTTGAGAGAGGAAGCATGTCAAGTAATTGGGAAATTTTTCTACAGCTATGCCATACCATTCAATGTGTCAAGGAGTGATAAATTCCATACTATGTTGTAATAAGTTGCATGGCAGTTTAGGATTTAAGCCACCATCCTACCATGAGATTAGAGTGAAATAATTGATGCAACAATTGACTAACAAGGGAGGCTATGAAAGAACATAAAGCTCATTGGAAGAAAAGGGGTATGCCATAATGACTAATGGGTGGATCGACAAGAGGAGGGAGGACAATATTAAACTTATTAGTGAACAGCCCTAAGGGCAAAGTAGTTGAAAAAATCTTTTAAGATGATGGATAGCATTATTAAGGAGGTTGGTGAAGAAAATGTTCTCCAAATTGTGATGAACAATGCAGCAAATTACAAAGTTGCTAGAGAGATGTTGATTGAACTAGCTTTAAGGGTTGAATTAGACCCAACCCAAATTCTAAGATGGTGTTAGAGCCTATCCTAGATTTGTTATTGGGCCACTCGTAGATGTCCATCCCTACAAACTCCATGACCTAGATATCCAACCTTTCTTCGACTAAAAAAAAAAAGATATCCAGCCTTTGGCATGTGGGAGGTGTGTTGAGATTCCTCATTGACTAGAGATATGAACAAAATAGTCTATTAAGTTTGGAAAATCATCACCCTTGAGCTAGTTTTTGGAGTTGAGTTAGGCCCAACCCAAATTCTAAGACTTTGTTTGGCTTTGGAGTGAAAATGAGAGGGATGAAAATGGAGGTAAGTGAAAATAAAGGGAAAATGAGTGAATTTTAAGTTGTTTGGATTGGACGAAAAATGAGCAAAAATGAATGGAAAAGTGGGAGAATAAGTGAATAATTTTCAGCCCACTTTGGGAGTGAAAACTTTTTTGTGGGCCCCTCCCTTTAGTTATCCTTCCTTTCTGTTTTCCTTAAACAAATGGGGAAAACAACTTTTTCAACCTTTTTTTCACTTCTCTCGTTTTCCTTCCTCCCATTTTCACTAGAAACAAACATTGGGCATGACGCAGACACGGACACACCGACTCCAGTAATGTCTAAAATCTAGGACACTGGGACACGACATACATGCATGCATGCTTGCTTGTATGTTGATCTCAACCATCCATGTGTTGTTATATGATTAAGATTATTTCCTCTTAGAGACTCACACAGTGTTATCAATGGCGAATTGCGGTCCATGGCGGAAAGCCAAAATTCTGCCATAAAAATATGGCGGATGCCATTGCGGATTATGGCGAAAGTATGGCGGCCATAATAAAAATACAATAAATATATAGAAAAAAACCTAAAAATCTGCATAATTTAACCAAATTGATAGAACAATAAGCTAAATTGATATAAAACCATCCAATGAAATACAATAAGTCTCATAGCAACATAAATATCATAAACAAAAGTTCAAGTAACAACAAACAAGTAGACATAAAACAACACAATCAAAGTTCTAAAAGTTTAATTCTCCTCCTCAAGTCCAACATAATCAATTTCTTTGTCCTCTATAGAGGCATATCCCTCTTCCTCTTCTCCCTCTGATTGGTCAAAGTTAACTTCTTCTTCTTCTGTTTCCTCTGAATTGTCTTCAAATTCTGGTTCATCATCTTCAACAACCACTGGAGATTTTCCTTTTGAGCTTGCACCTGCACCTTTCTTAGATGTTTTTGCAATTGTGGCAGCACTTGCAGGTTCCTTTCTTTTCCTACTCCGTTGCCTAGTGTAAGTTCTAGGCTCTCCCACTCCTGAAGCCTCATAAACAGTTGCCCAATTCAAAGTCTCATCATCATCAAAGACCAACTCATTCCCAACATCTTCATCATTACCATCCATCTCTCCAACTAACCACTCATTACACTCATCAATGTCATTGAGTGAAATGGGGTCAATTTCATCTCTAAGGTTATATCTTTGCTTTAGCAATTGGTTATATTTTACATAAACCAAGTCATGCAATTTTTTGTGATCAAGCCTATTTCTCTTCTTAGAATGAATCTGCAACATAAATATAATTAAAGAAACCTTAATTAGCTCCTTCCTAGTTCCTTTAACATAATTTATACTTAACCATCAAAACGAAAGAAAAAGAATTACTTGCTCAAACACACTCCAATTGCGTTCACAACCAGATGCACTACATGTCAAGCTCAAAATCTTGATGGCTAATTGCTGCAAATTTGGAGCTGAATGACCATACATTCGCCACCATTGAGCTACAAAACAAAATATATTTAAAGGATATAACTTGAATATTAATTGTTAAAACTTAAATTATTAATTTACTAGAAGTTGAATTCTTAGTTTCTCACCAGGAGCAATGGTTTTCCTTTGTAATTTTGCAAAGTCTGAACCAAAGAGACCAGCTGCATTCTTATACATTGGTAGCTCAAGTAATATATTCTGTTGCACATCTTTGCTTGGCACCAACCTCTTAATGCAATCATACAACCCATTTGTAACCTCCAAATCAAACTCCAATTGAGTGTTGTCATAAAAAAACTCAGGATTAAAAAAGTGACCAGCTGCATGTAATGGGCGATGGAGTTGACAAGTCCATCTATCATCAATGATTGCAAACACATCTTTGTATTTGCTTTCATTGTTGTTGAAGGACTTCATAATCGCTTCTTTTGCTTTGTCCATTGCCTCATAGATGTATCCCATAGCTGGACTTCTTTCACCATCAACAAGACGGAGCACTCGGACTAGAGGAGCCATGACTTTAAGAGTGTATACAACATGGTTCCAAAAGGAAGGCATAAGTACAATTTTTGTTGCATGTTTCCCCTTAGCCTCCTTAGACAACTTGTTTGTGGACCACTCATGGGAAATGAACATTTTTCTAAGATTTGATTTCTCTTGATGGAGCCTTTCTAATGATAGAAAGGATGTAGCAAATCGAGTCATTGCATGTCTTACTAACTCCCTCTTGTTTGTGAAATGCCTCAACATGCTTAAAGTGCTTGAATGGCTATAGATGAAGCCCACAAGAGAAATTCCCCTTTGAATTGTCTTCTTTATCAAGGGAATCTTCCCAATGTCTTCAAGCATTAAATCTATGCAATGGGCAGCACAAGGAGTCCAATAAATGTGTGGTCTTTTTTCCTCCAACATCTTACCGGCTAACACATAATTGCTACCATTATCAGTAATCACTTGGACTACTTTTTCCTCCCCAATCTCCTCCACAAGTGAATCAAGCAATTCAAATAACTTTTCACCAGTCTTCACAAATTTTGATCCATCAATGGACTTGACAAACATCGTCCCAGCTGGAGAGTTCACCAAGAAATTAATCAAGCATCTGTGCTTCCTATCGGTCCATGCATCTGACATAATAGAACATCCATGTTTGGCCCACTGCTCCTTGTGATCTTTTAACAAACTTTTAGTGTATTCGAACTCCTTGTTTAGGAGTGGAACTCTAATATCATGGTAACTTGGAACTGGCAAATGTGGACCATAGGAACCAATGGCTGTAACCATCTCTTGAAAGCTCTTCATTTTGATAAGATTGAATGATAGGCCAGCTTGGTACCAAAACCGAGCTATATACTGATGGACTCTTGCCTTTGCTTCTTTGTCACAAGCCTCTCTTATGCTAGTTTGCCTCAATTTTTCCTTCTTTCTTTTTTCAATAGCAGTCTCTGGTTTCCTACAAAATAAGTCCATAGGCCCTTTCTTAGCAACATTCTTTTTCCCCGTAGCACTACTAGGTGGCAAGAAGTCACGATAGTTATCAAGTTCATCTTCACTTTCACCAAACCCAGTATTCTCAAGATCAAGCTCTCGAACATTTGGAATTTCAAAGCTGTTTTGCTTCTTTTTATCCTTTGCATATTGCTTAAGCTCTTCTTGAACTTCCTTTGGACACTTGGGGCAAGCTTTGACATTATTTGAACTCCCGGTTAAATGGTTCTTGGCTCTAGTGATTCCTCCTCTTGTAACTTTTTCACAAAAATTGCAAACAATATTCTGTGTATCACCTTCAGTTAAGGAATGGCAATACTTCCATCCTGGATCAGACCTATTATTTGTCCTTGAGGATTGTGAAGAAGAAGTTGCTTCGGTGGCCATGATGGGAGAGGGTGCAGAAAAAACAGAAACTGTGGAGAGGCCGAGAGGGTGCAGAAAAAACAGAAACCGTGGAGTGTGGAGAGGGTGCAGAAAAAACAGAACCAAAAATTAAAAGGGGGAGGGTGCAAAGAACAGAACCAAAAAACAGAAAAAAGAAAAAAAAAACAGAGACAGAGACAGAGAGAAGATGTTCACCAGAAAATCTGGTCGCCGCTCGCCGGAGGAAGGAGGTCTCCGTAGAAGGAGGTCGCCGGAGAAGGAGCTTGAAGGAGAAGACACAGTGGCTGTTAGCTGGGGTGAGAACAGAAACAGAGGAGAGCTAAAATGCAAAGGAAATATTGAATGGGTGGAAGAAAGGAACACTTTTAGGGTTATTGAGTAACCGGGTCACCTCAAACCGGGTCGGGTCATGAGCCCAAACCCATTTCTGAAAAAAAAAAAAACAGTTTGGCCGCTATTTTTCACCATTACCGCAATTTACGCCACGCCGTGGTCATGGCGGCCGCAATTGCGCCGCTATCACAAATCCGCCATTGCAACCATGCGGTATGGCGGTTTGCCATAAAACCGCCTCGCCATTCCGCAATGGCGCCGCAATTTCCGCCATTTGATAACACTGCTTGACATGCCTCCTAATTATATAAATGTGTGGGGATATAGGATAAATAGTGGAAGAAACATCCAAATTAAATGTGCTGAAAATCTTTCTAAATATTCTGTTATAACTATTTTCATATTTTTGTTTATCTTAAGTTAACTTTCTTGAAAGTTACTTAAAAGCAAAATAAATTTTTTTTATGATAGTTATGCGTCTCTCAAGTGTCAAGCCATGATTAAATGTTAGCTAAATGCCAAAGAGGTTTCTTCGATGTGTCGGCTAAGTATCCAAGGATAAAATGTAATATTTTAATTTGACACTTGATAAAGAGTATTTGAGATGTGTTCTACGAGTGTCGGTTTTGGAAATGTGTCCAACACTCTAACACTCAAAGAAGAAGTATCTATACTTCAAATGTTACTTCATTAACCAACCACAGACAGATTGTATTTGTTTTAAACTTCTTTACCTTTATACTGCTGATGTTTTATTATTGTTACCTATATGTTTATGCCGTCGTCTTTATTTTCAGCCCAATGCTGGATTACCTGCTACTCGTCAACGAAGGATAGCGAGCTCTTTCAGGGATCAATCACTTTTTCACATATTCCAGATATCATTAACTTCTCTCTTCCAGTTAAAAACTGATGGTATAATAAATTTTTGTTATGATAGTGATAGAAGTATACATTTGTTTTTGAAGTTCTAAGCTAACATGGTTGTTCTGAATTTTGTAATTGTGCTTTACGTAAAACTTCCAGTTGGAAGCAAGTTGCAGGAACTGTCTCTTGTGCTTTCTCTCAGTTGCTTATCATTTGATTTTATGGGAACATCATATGATGAAAGTTCAGATGAGATTGGCACTGTTCAGGTGTATTCCTGTGTCGATAGATGGTTGTTCTTTGCTTATCTCTAGTTTGCAGTTCTTGATTTGGAATTGACATTGGCTGTACAGGTTCCATCGACTTGGAAGCCTACCCTTGAGGATTCCTCAACACTGCAAATCTTTTTTGATTATTATGCAATGAATCAAACATTTTCAAAAGAGGTTAGTTTATGTTAGTTTCCTAATGCCTTCTAAAAACTTTAAATATAATACATTATTATGTAAGTGCCTTCTCAAACACCTGTCTAGATTAATTTTTATGCTTACTTTTGTTTGACTTCAAAAAGAAGCCTCTGCTTTGTGGCAAAGTTTATTTTCCTCTTTATTTTTCTTTATTCTCGCTACTTAGGTAATGTACACTACGCTTCCTTACTGTTAAGAGAAAAGGAAAAGAGGAACATGTATGAGTAAATCCGTGTGTAATACACAACAGAGCTATATTATGTATATAGATACTTTAGTAGGTTACAAGACAGAAAAAAGAAACCAAATCATTCCTAAATCTGGAAACAACTGTCTAATCAAATCCCTCTGTTAAGGGATTTGGAACTGATTCTCCTACTTTATTTACAGCTTATTTATAACATTTACAGCTTGACACTATATATTATGTTTTTTTCACACTGTTATTGTTATTATTTGTAGGCATTGGAGTGCTTGTTGCGTCTTGCTTCTACTAGACGATCTTTATTTTCCAATGATAATTCTCGATTGAAGTTTTTGTCACACTTAATGCAGGGCACTAAAGAAATTTTGCAAACTGGAATAGGTAAAGTGGGTTTTTTTTTTGCCTCCAGCTTAGTGTGTGTATTTCCCAGATAGCAGTGTAATTTATTGACCTAGGAGCATTAGTTGCCAAATTTGTCTCTAGGCATTGGTGTTTTGTCTTTGCTTTTAAAATATTGACAGAAATGTGTATGATAAAATGCCATCTGGAAACTCTTTGAGGCGATGCTATGTTTTTTCTGGAGGAGGATAGAAGTGATTTTGTGAAAGTTTTCTACCTCCTCTAGTTCAGGTAATTTTTAGTTTGGAGACTAATAAAAAACGGTGTGTATGGGTATAAATATGGATATCATTACTGTTTCCTAGTTACTCCCTTTTAGCGCTGGCTGGCTGTCAAATTTTGCAGTGTCCTCCCACCTGGGTGCTCCTTTGGGTGGTTTTCCTCAGGTTATTTCCTTTTGAAATCTGGTGGTCCAAAAAGAAATCAGTGTCTATATGATTTCTTAGAATTGTAGCATCAGGCTATTTCCTCATTATGAGGAGGAGAAAAAATGCAGAGCAGAGAGGATAAGACATTCTCCCTAGTAAATGAACTAAACCGAAAACAACAAAGAAAAACTTGAAACCAGTGAGGCAAAACTGCCCAGTCCCTCAACATATCTATTAGGACAACCCAATTAAATATGTAATGTTCTATACACCAAGTAGAAGCCAATCACCTAATTTTATCCCAAATCAAGTGCTGTATCATAGAAATCTTCTTAACAATATCAGTTATTTTCCAACCAGATGCAACAAAGTAGCATAGGTTGCACATTGCCACAAATTTTCTGCTTTACTTGTGCCAAACTATGAAAGCTAATCAACAATAATTTTTCTAATATGAGGATCTAGGACACACCCAACATGCTGCAGAAGGAATTCCATAAAGAAATAGCAGCAGATCAGTGTGAGAACATATGTGGACTTGATTCTGAACAAGCACCACACATTATGCATGAATCAAAGGGAAAGAGCCATATGTGGCATATGAAGTTGCAACATGTCATTTGTGTTAATTTATTTAAGCACCATAGTCCAAATAAAAGACATGGATCATTGCTGACTTTTGCACTTATTGCATATGTATATAATTTTGTTTATAAGGTAGTTGATGCTATAATTTCATTGTAAGCAGGTCTTGCTGATCATGATAACTATCATGCATTTTGTCGCCTGCTTGGCCGCTTTAAAGTAAACTATCAGGTGAGTCAAATGCTCTTTCTAGTTCTTTCTGTGTCTTGGATGAGCTTAATACCTGTTTCATTTGATTGTAGACATGATTTTTTTTTTCTTCTGGGATCACCACTTCACTATATGCACAGCGTGTGACTTCACAAAGTAGATTATTAGTTTTATTTCCAACAATTCATGTTGATTTTTGGTGCAGTTTTCATTTGATCAACTGAACATACTATTTAAACCTCTGGTTTGAAAACTTAAGCATGCATATTCTCCTTGATTATGGGTGCGAGAGGGGCTTGAGTAAGTGTATCCTACATAATTATTCTTGGGATGTTTGGTTAAAATATTTGTTTTAGAAAATCATTTGAACATTGAAAGGATAAAGAGCATATCTAGAGGATTATGAATATGATAGAAGGTTTTAGCGTCATGGATCTTTGTACTTTATTCAAAGGTCAGATAGCAACATGATCTTCATCCATAGCAGCTCACAAGCTCCTTGTGTGATAGCTCGAAACTCAACCCCTGCACTTTATGGAGCAACTTTATGTTTTTCTCCCTAATGTTACTAGATTACCACTAAGGAACATACAATACTTAGAGGTTGATCTCATGTCAATGATTGATCTTGTCTAACCTGTATCTCTATACACTTCCATGGATAGGTTTGCACCTGTTCTGAATGGTAGTACTCTTCCAGGTGTAATCTTAAGATATTGTAGAATTTTGCTCATGACCTTGAAGGTGTCTTACTCATAGCCACAAGTTATGCATGAGATAATGAATAACATTGACCACATGTACTATATTTGCTTTGTTATTTGCTAGGTATATTAGTTTCCCTACTATTCTCTATATTGAGCTTGCTCCATGTTGGGATTCTCTTCATCATTTCCCATTCTATGATTCTGTTCAGTGGGTACACTAGTAGCTTTACAACCCGACTGTTCAATTTGTTTAAGGAGATTGAGAACATATTTCCTTTGAGAAATAAACATATCTTTCTATGGAAGTACTTTAGTCACTATTAGATTTTGGACCCGGGTTTAACTCAACCCCAAAAGTTAGCGTGAGGACTGCCCAAGGCTTATATATTATTAAATGGCCTTATCACTAGGTAATGTGGGACTTTCCAATACACCCCCTCACGCCCAGGGCTGGACATCTGGAGCATGGACATCTACGGGTGGGGGGCCAATAACAGATCTAAGATATGCTCTGATACCATATTAGATTTTGGACCCGGGCATAACTCAACCCCAAAAGCTAGCTTATAGGGTGAGGACTGCCCAAGGCTTATATATTATTAAATGGCCTTACCACTAGGCAATGTGGGACTTTCCAACAGTCACCTAAGATCTTTCATGTCAAATTGAACTACTAATAATTTTGCCCGATGCAATCAAGCATCTTCACTTGATCATATCGATGCTTGAGGGACTGTGTATTGTCTACACCTGAGTTAAGACCTCGACCGACTTTATCAAGCTTCATCACCTTTCAGGATCATTGCTTGCGGTCGTGTAACTTGGCTCGAAGTAGTCAAGCATCTACGCTTAATCAATTTGATGCTTTGGGGGCTATGTACTATCCTGAGTTAATGCATAACTCAAGCCGTTATGGTCAAACACGTTTTTCACTAAATCACTTGAGGCTTGCATACCACCTCAGGTTGAGATATACCTCCCACAAACACACATTACCTGGGAATGGACTTGGTCAATGTGCATGTTGATTTGACTGGGCTTGGCATCAACTACATTGAACACGAGATTGAATCAAACACTTATTTTAAGGAGGAAATTGTGCCTAAGACAGGAGGAAACTTCCCCCAACATTCATGATCAATAATATTAAATGCGTGAAAGTTGATGATTGCCCTAAAGAGAGAGTTTTTCGCAATCGAATCCCAATGTAGGGATTTTCCTCAATAGCTCCATAATGACTCATTAATGGCAGAGCCCCTACATATTGGAGTACAAAGGCTTGAAAAAGATCATCAAACTTTCAAGGCTACTCTAGTATTGACCTAGAGATTCTCAACTTTGTCGACTATGGAAGCTTTGTAAGAACATACATGCGTTGGTTCTTCTTTCCTATGTTTTTGCAAAGGCACAATATAAATCTAGTGCATGACATGCGTTACAACACTTTTTCAGCCGTCGTTGGTCTTAGCTTGGTCACTTGACCATCCCTGTTTAGGATCTGTAGCAGAGGAAGATGCTAATTCCTATGCATTAGACAACAATAAGGGAAGTATAAATGTGATGGGATCCATATTGCCGTGAATCCTAAAACATATCTTTCTAGGGTTGGAGATGCACAAAACAATGATGAACCTTAGATTTGAAACCAAGAACAAAACCCAAATAAAAGAATAAAAAGATGGAATAAAGAAAGAAGATGAAGAAAGGCGCCACAATCTCCAAGAGAATGATAAGCCTAGTGAAGATAGCCACAAGAGTATGGTAGCCCTTGATAAGATCAAAGCCAATAGTTCACCCAAGATTGTGATCAAAGCCACAAATTGTTGTTAAGGCTGATCCCCACGTAACCATCCTCTTACCAAATTCTTGAGTGAATCACAAGCCAATCCACACAAAAGTTTCCATATATGCAACAATCCACACTAAACCTAAGTACTCTAAACAAACTAAAGAAACCAATAAGACAATCAAGAAAAGCTAACAAGAAAGATAAGGCACACTCAGATAGAAATTCAACAAGACAAGACCCAAGAATAAAAAGAAAGTACGAAAATAAACAAACTAAGAATGAGAATAGCACCAAAAATCAACAAGCTATAACAAAACTTTTTTTTCTTCTCCCTTTTTTTTGCTTCCTTCATTTATTTTTAAATTCAAGACCTAAACTTTGTAATATTGAGAAAATTTCCTTCAAAGGTGCTAACTAACACTTCAATGTTAACTCATCAAGAATCAAGAATGGGTTATTCAAAATACAATTGCAAGATCCAATATCAACTCTAGATCCAAACTCTAGATACCACATGATGAGATCCATATTGCCATGAATCCTAAGACAGATCTTTCTAGGGTTGGAGATGCACAAAACAATGATCAACCTTAGATTTGGAACCAAGAACAAAACCCAAATAAAAGAATAAAAAGATAGAATAAAGAAAGAAGATGAAGAAATGCGCCACAATCTCCAAGAGAATGATAAGCCTAGTGAAGATCGCCACAAAAGTATGGAAGCCCTTGATAAGATCAAAACCAATGGTTCACCCAAGAACCCTAAAGAGCCACAAAAGCTCTCTCAAAGAGGAAAATCCCCAATTCTATTCAAAATCAAAACTAAATGTTTTATGAGTAGGTCACACATTATAAAAGCTCACTAAAAGACCTAATGAGCTCATAGCTAGTTAAGTCCAATACATACCTAATTAAAACAATTAAATAACACTAAAGGCCAATAAGGCCCAAAATATCCCTAAACTAATAAAAGCCTACAAGGACCAAAATATAAAGAAAACAAGTCCTAAAATATAAAGAAAACCTAAAAGATCTAAGCAAACAAGCCCAAAGCTTAACTAATAGACCCTAAATATTATTTTCTTCAAGCTGAATCAAGTGGATTAACTTGGGCTCAATTTCTTCCACCTCTTGGCTATGGTCCCCTCTTGATTCTCATTAGTATGACTTAGGAGTGAAGGGCTTAGCTTCTAGAATGCTCTCCCTCTGAAGCTGACCTAGTGAATGTGTTTGCTCTGCTTAAAGTGTACTGCTTATATAATTTAGGGTGTCTTTTTTCCCTTTAGTTTGTTGTGGATAAATTATGTTTATGGCTCCTCCTCAACGCAATATCAATGCCTTGTTGCATTTTGAAAATTTTCATGTTTCTTGTGTATCGTTACTTCCTAGTTTTAGAGGATATCTTATTGTTATTGTTGAAATTATAGGGTTTTAGTTATAGAGGGAGGAAAAAGGAGAGAATAGAGACTAAAAATTTTGAAATTGATATTTACGTGATGAGATGATGTGTCGGATTTCTTACATAAAACAAAGTGCTAACCCTTATTTATACTAATACTAGACTCCTAATCCTAATTTAATAAGGAAACAAATCATGAAATATAAGAAAGTATGAAAACCAATCCTAAAAGATAATCTAAGATACTCTAAATTATTCTTAAGATACAATCAAGATATTATGAGATATTTTTTTATATATTCTGACACTTCTCCATGATGTAATTTTTGTTGTAACTCTATTAAACTTTCATTCTTGATCTGGATGGAAGGGTATATAGGGGAACCATGGTGATCTGTGTTCTCTTAAGTCTTAACTGTCCACTTCCACTACTCTCTTGCTTGATTTAGTTCACTTTAATATGTACAAATAACTTAACATCTTGGTCATGAACACATAGTAGTGTTGGCTACCTTGGTTAATAAAGGCAATCTCTGATTATCCTCCTCCTTTGATTACTGCTTCAGTTATCAGAACTTGTGAATGCTGACGGCTATAGCGATTGGATACGCTTGGTAGCAGAGTTTACATTAAAATCTTTGCATTCTTGGAAGGTATGTTTCTATGACTATTTAATATGTTCTCTAAAGCAACTGATTATACATTTTGTTCAAGTGAATGATAGGATTTGTATGCCAGATATTCTGAATGATTGGAGGGTCATCTAAACTGATGTTTCATTTCCATTTTCTTTTTGTCCTGTTTTTCTCGGCTTTAGGATGTTTATTTATCCTGCAGTTTTGTTTTCTTAGTCTCTGTAAAACCTTTTATATTAAAAGAAATTACTGGGTGCTAAATATAAAGAACAACTTCTATTAACACATATATGTTTCTTCTTTCAGTGGGCTGGCAGCAGTATTTACTACCTTCTAAATTTGTGGTCTAGATCAGTGACGTCTGTGCGGTATCTCAAGAGTGATAAACCTATCCTATTAGATGAATATGTACCAAAAGTTATAGAAGGTTTCATATCATCTAGATTTGATTCATTGCAGGTCAGGCATTTTTATACTCTCTACAGGCATGCATAAGTGAGTCAATTATTTATTTCTATTTTAACCTTTAATCATCCGTGTACTGCAGTCTGAACTATCAGATGAGCTTGGTGAAAACCCACTCGACAATGTTGAACTACTTCAAGATCAGCTTGAATTTTTTCCTTACCTCTGTAGATTTCAGGTTCATGCTTCTACTGTAAATGTGACTACAAAATTTTATACTTTGAATATCATGGAGCCAATTCTTTGAATAATTATCTTTTAACATCTTTATTGATTCATTGAATTTCAGTATGAGAGTTGCAGTTCATACTTAATGAAGATAGTGGAGCCTATCATGCAAAATTATATGGTATATTGGTATTCTTCACAAAGTGCATCGGGTTTTGTTGTACACTAATCATAAAATATTCTATTTCTGTAACATATATCCTTTTTATGTGTAGAAGGAAGCAAATCTACAAATCCCTGTGGATAGTTACGAACTCTCCGTAACAGAATCCAAACTTGCTTGGTTCACACACATAGTTGCTGCAATTCTCAAGACAAAGCAGATTTCTGGTTTTAGGTAATTGCTTAAATTGTTGGTGGAATGTAAGCATTTTTGGACAATTAAGTATTAAGTTATCTTTTATTTCTATTTTACAGTGGAGAATCACATGAGATACTTGATGCGGAGATTTCGGCATGTGTTCTGCAGTTGATTAATATTTCTGACAGTGGAATTCACAATAAGGTATGTCATTCAGGGATAAAATTTGGTGTATCTTAAAATCTTAGGAAGGCTGCATGGTCTTTTCTGTGGTATATGGTATTTTTCATGTTATATTTCTGAAGTATGCTTGAAGATTTATTTGTAAAAGTTCGACACTAGCTATGTGTTCATTTTTTGGGTTGTAATTCAGTATACAACCCTACTCTACTATGAATACAATATACAAAGAATTCATAATGCTTAGGCATACGAATTAGTAAGAACTTGGCGGGATTACTCAGTGTAATTTTTTTAATTATTGTACCTTGTTAAAAAATAATACCAAGTAGGCTAACCATTCATTTAAAAGTCATTATTGTACTCTTAAATCATGGATTCGTGACATTACTTAATTCTTTCTAAGTCCCTTATGCCAAAACAAACATGATGGGCACTGATGCAGTTGGTGAAAATACGAGGCTTAACCCTACATAGCTGACCATCTATTTTAGCCCATTTGGACTAATAAGTTGCGAGCACTGAGTCAGCCCTGGTAGTAGGGTCATACATATATTCTTGATTGCCGAGTTAAAGCTTAATATTGAGTGCCCTAGTGTCATATTTGGTACATCTAGCTTATAAGTGGATCATGCACACTGGTGCAGTTAGTGAAAATAAGAAGCTTAACCTTTGGAGGTTAGCATACTAAAGGTAGGAGGCCATGGGTCAGCAGAAAAAAGGATCCAAAAACAACTAAATAGTGGCTGGGAATGCGAAAAGGAATGTCACTGAAGATGGAATACACCTAAGTAAGGCAGATCTATAGAGTGGACAATTCAGAAAATGTGGCACAGCAAATGGCAGCATGAAGGGATCTTCACATGTGCCAGCACATGTTCCTAGAGAAATGCATGAGAAAAAGAGTTTGGCTAGGGATCTAGACTGAGATTCCATTAGCATAGAGATTGGTGAACAATGAATATTTTTGAGGTGATTTTGGCTGGAAAGGTTGTTAGAACTTAGAAAGTTATTTTGGCAGTGATGTTGAAGACCAGAGTTTGCTGGAATGACGTCACAACAGTAATTGGATGGCCAACCAAACTGGAAAACACGATTGCCGAGTGAGAAAGGGTTTATTGGAGAGTGGGTCCACCATGTAAACACGGTTAAGGGTTACCTCTCTTTTAGGCTCTATATGCCATATTGAAAGAGAAAAAATAGGGGCATGTGGTGAAATCCATGATAAGCTACATTGGAATGACTGATTAGGTATTAATAAAAATGCAAAGTGATAGATACAATGATCAAAGTTACACTAATTCCCGTAATTACTAGTTATGCATGCTTATATACAATGTACCTAGACACGATTTACATACTTTCTGACATAAAATATGATTTTTTTTTTTAAATTAGAGTAAGGTAAGTGGTAGATATAAAATAAATTAGAAATAAAATTACAATTCCCCAGGTTCTGTATTTAATTTAATACAGTGTTCTCTTGATAAGAGACATACATACAAAAGCATTTACGAGCTATTAATATCAAGTTTACAAACCTTGAGCTTGGCTCATCTAAATAACCGGGCCTAACCTCAAACTTGGGTTTGTCTTTTTAGCTAAATAAACAAACTTGATTGAACATTTGTTTAGTTAAACTCAAATAATTTATGAATAGCTCATTTACACCCACACAAGGGTGTGTGGCCATGAGTTGCTCTCCATTTACTAACCTATGGATAGATTTCCTCATCATTTCACCGAGTCTTGTTCTATTTATGCATGTTCAGCCCCATTTTTGTCTATTTATGAGAAAGTTACTTATTAGAAGCTTTATCCACTTCTGAATTTTTCTAATGAGAACTATTGCTGTAGTTTTAGGAGAAGAAAATGATATTTTATTGTATTGGATCAGAATTACATAAGAGAATTATGTATGGAGAGCTGGCTAGGAGAGATCCTAACCATCTGATTACAAAATAAATATATTGATAAGATAGGGAGAAAATAAAGGAGAATTAGATCAGTTTTGAATAATCTGATCTTGATCTTAACTACCTAATCCTTCTAGAATACTTATTTGAAATTTAAAATAAAAACACATACAGTTGTTTACCCCCCCCCCCCCAAAGTTGGTGCATGGATGTTCAGCATGCCCAACCTTACAAAATAATTCAAAATTAGGTTAAATGATCCTTTTGTAAGAATGTCTGCTACTTGTTGTGAAGTAGGAACGAATGGCATGCAAATTAGGCCTGCATCCTCTATCTCTTTTATAAAATATCTGTCAATCTCTACAATTGCTTTTGATTGGAAAACAATGTCAGAAATTTGAATGGGACTCTGATAAAATGTTTGTCTGTTTGATTAATTTGAGGATTTTGGTTTATATTTTTTCCTTGATGAATCACTTAGCAAGGTTGGTCAGGTTAAGAATTTGATTGATACACCAATTACCTGCTTCTTAATTATGCATTTTCAAGATTCTTTCCTCTGTCATTTATGTTGTTGATGATAATAGCATGGGGTTGTAGCTGATTTTGATTTTAAAGCAGGCTTCCTTCTTGAACTTGCTAAAGTCTAGTCCTGCTCCTTTGCTTTGTATTTTGATATTTGTTGACTTTGTATTTTGATATTTGTTGATACTCTGATAAATTTAGAGGCATGGAGATGTGAGCAAGCAAAGACTTGATCGTGCTATACTAACTTTTTTGCAACATCTTAGAAAGTGCTACATTGGTGACCAGGCTGTTCTTTCTTCCAAGGTAATGAATTAGAAGTAGTTTCCTTTCAAATTTCAAATGTTCTTAAGAAAGTTCAGTCATTGTCTTTTTCTTGCTTATGTGGACGGTAATTGCAGCAGTTGTATGCCCGACTATCTGAACTTCTTGGACTCCATGATCATCTATTGTTGCTAAATGTTATCGTAGGAAAGATTGCTACCAATCTCAAGTATTACACAAAGGTGATGGATCTTAGGTTTCATAATCCTTCACATTGCTATTATTATTGAGTTTATAACATAAGAAATATTTGCAGTGCAAAGAGGTTATTGACCATACCTTAAGTCTCTTTCTGGAAATGGCGTCTGGGTTAGTCTGGTTCCATCTCCACTTCCTTGGAATATTATCAATTTATCATTTATTTTTTACCTAGTTTTATATTTTGATTGTTGTCTATTTAATTTGATAAGGACCTTGTTTTTGTAGATACATGACAGGAAAGCTGCTTCTTAAATCGGATACTGTTCAACACATAATTTCGAATCAGAATGTAAGCTACCTTTAACCAAAAAGGATGACATGCTCTTTGGACCTCCTTGTCGCCATTTTGCTCTTGTAGTAGACTAGATACTTATTGAATGATCAAATAAGCTCATCAGTGCAATAAAATTATACAATCACTCTGCATATCTTATGTTAGAACATATGAAAAATATCTTATACTATCTTGATTGTATCATAAAGTATGTTAGACTATCGTGGATTTTCTCTTAGGATTGGTTTCCATATTTTGTCATGTATCATGTTTTTTTATTTAATTAGGATTAAGAGTCTCCTATTAGTATAAATAAGGATTAGTGATTCAAATCGATCATTCACATCAATATCAATATAATTTAATTATTCTGAGTATTCTCTGTCTTCCTTCTTTATGAAAAAGACATACCCTACAATTCTAAAATGGTATCAGAAGTCACTATTCCGTTGTTGGGTTCCCCAAAATCTGGAATTTCATTTTAATAATGTCATTATCTCCATGATTCTTTTCTTCTAGTTGTTTGTGTACACACTTAGGCCATTATCTACTGCTTGTGCAACATGTCTCAAAAGCCTTAGATCTATCCATGCCATTATCATGCCCTTCTTTTGATAACTATAATTCTAAAATGGTATCAGAAGTCACTATTCCGTTGTTGGGTTCCCCAAAATCTGGAATTTCATTTTAATAATGTCATTATCTCCATGATTCTTTTCTTCTAGTTGTTTGTGTACACACTTAGGCCATTATCTACTGCTTGTGCAACATGTCTCAAAAGCCTTAGATCTATCCATGCCATTATCATGCCCTTTTTTTGATAACTATAATTGATAAGTTTGGTCCTTTCTTTCACAGAAACAAGTTATCCCCTGGCTATCCTAAGGAAGCAGTCTCTAGCTTTAACTATCCTCTGGCCCTGACAATCCCATAGTAGCAAGCTGCCCCAAACTATCTTAGATACATTTTGGCTTTGGTTTTTGTCCCAGTTGTGATATGTCCTAGGTTTTGTCCTAGACGTGGTCTAGCCTCGATTTTTGCTCCAAATGCAGTTTATAGCCCCAATTTTTTTTGTCTTAGATGTGATGTGACCCCATTGGTCTCCATTCTCAAATTATATGTTTTGGTTATTTTTATTTTTCTTAAGGGTTCTTTTGTAAGGAGTGTTAGAATATATGAAAAATATCTTATAATATCTTGACTACATCGCAAAATATGTTAGAATCTCTTAAATTACCTCTTAGGATTGGTTTTCATATTTCCTTATATACTGTGATTTCCTTCCTTATTTAATTAGGATTTAAAGTCTAGTATTATGGTATAAATAAGGAGTAGTGATTTGTCTTCAATAACAACATCAAATAGATTACTCACATGAATATCAAATAATTTTATTTTTCTGAGTATTCCTTTTCCTCTTTGCACAAACCCTACAACTTTAACATCTTACATGGGAACTGGCTTGAAAAATATATTTTCATGCATGTTTTCTATGAAGTGAGTGAGTTGTGTTTTGGGTTTGAATTGCATAAATTTTAGATCATGGGAGTCAAATCTGTAGTATTTTCTATTTTGGACGTGCAAGGGCAAAGAGGAACATGTGAAACAGTTACAATGTAAATGATCTAAGGGACTTTTTTTTTATTTTTGTATATTTGCATGTTTTTTTTTATCAAAAAAGTTCTAAGGGAAAAATTTTCCTCTCTTTTTCAGAGGGAGCAATTCCCCTTTTTAGAAAATTGGGAATGTTTCCGCAGCAGAACAACCCTGTATTATACTATTGGCACGTTGGTATTCATGGAAGATAGCCCACTGAAATTTAAATCTTCAATGGAACCTTTCCTGCAGGTTGGTAGTTTTTATTTGCCAATACAATTCAAGAGAAATTGTAATATTGAATTTTGGAAGATAGAGATTTTTTCTCATTTACTTCTATCTCCTTTTTTTTTTTTTTGAGTCAACTAGTTAAATCTTTTTGAAAAATGTTCATCTGATTCCCATGCATATAATATTCTTATATAGTTATACATACACTATCACTTCCCTTCAACTATGGGTCAATTGCAATCAATTACTCCAGTCTCCTAATATGTTTAACTTCTTGAACATAAAATATTATCTATTTAAACCTTTTAGTCATAGTTTATTGATTGGTTAGCATGGTTTTGTCTTCGTGAGCTTCTTTTGTAACCAAATGTTGCGCTACCTTTGCATTATGCCTAACTTCTTTAGAAATAAAACTTATGGCCAGCTAAATGTACAATATAGAATTGTCAATTTATTATGGATACTTGATTTGTCCTGTTGATTGTTTTTGCACTATGATTGGTGGTTTTTCTATGTAAGGTTTTGGTTAGATTGGATTCAACACCCGATGCATTGTTCCAATCAGATGCTGTAAAATATGCATTTATAGGATTGATGCGGGACCTTCGAGGAATTGCAAGGGCAACTAATAGGTTGGCAATGATTTAAAACGTCTGAAACTGTTATAGTTGCAAATGTCTTGATGGTTTTTTGATTTTGAACTTATGCCTTTCTCTTTGTTCTTAACATTAGTAGTTTTTTTAATTGCTTTTTAACAGTCGTAGAACATATGGGTTCCTTTTTGATTGGCTTTATCCTGCGCACATGCCAATTCTATTGAAAGGCATTACACATTATGCTGATATTCCAGAGGTACGCTACATACGTTCCTTTCAATGCTGTCTATAGGGTGATCACAAAATAACTGATGCAATTTAAGTAGTAATGTTATCATCTTAATTTGGTCTATTTTGTATAATTTTTCATTGCATCGTTTAACAGTTTTCTGTTTTGGGGTGAATCTAGTATTTACGTTTCACTTAACAGTCTTGTTCTATCAATCTTAACCAGATTTTGTAATTTACGTATGAATGCGGTAACAATTTATTTGTGGATTAAATATGAGACTCCTACTTTAATGATTTTATAATGCATGTATTAAGGGTAGCTGGGTGAAAGATGGTATGTTTTTGTACTTTTCATTTTTTTCTTGACACATTGTCAAAAGGTGGTACAATCATGTGAGAACAGCAATATAGTTTCAAATAAGAAAAGAGTATCAAATGAAAAATGTTCAAATTAAAATGGGTAAAAGTCGTGCTATGAAAACATTTGGAGACACCAGGATGAAAATTTGGTTTTGAGTGAACCCAGTGGTATCTGATGATCCATGAAAATTTGGTTACAGTTTTTGTTCTATTTTTGTCACAAACTTCTGAACTCCCGATGAAATTCTTCCACTAATAAAATAAAAATCTAATTAGTCTGGAAAATCAGAGAGATTTGTCACTGCATTAAATAGTCGTGACTAATGCTCGTATTAAAATTATTTGTAAAATCTCTTTGATCTGTCATCTTTTGAAGAGAGCCTCCAATATTTTTTTAAGGTGGAAACTGTTATAGAGATCCAGATACCTGGTCCTGGAGGGAAAAAGTGAGATCTAACAAATGTGTTCCATTCCCTCCTCTGAAGAAAACAAGGTCTTGTCAATTTACCAGTGTAAAAAGGTGTTAAATAATTCATGTCAATATAGCTAATCCCTAAGTGTGTTTAGATGGAGAATTTTATAATTCCCAAAAAATGCCTAAAATTGTGAAATCAATCAGTAATGATTATTAAAAAGAGAGTTAAGTATGAGAGGAATTGTATATGTGTCATTTGAAATTCCTCCCATTTATCATAAAAATCCCTCCTGTTTGTCATTTGAAATGATTTCTTTTACTATCCTAAATCCTAATACATGAAATCTAGTAATTTAGAATTACTCTCCAAACACAAGGTAAAAATCTTCCAATCAACGTTACAATTTTAATATCCCTACAAATGAAAATGGCTTGCTAAAATTTACCTCCAATATTTCTTAAAGATTGTTCTTGTGATTGTACCTGAGGGGTGTTTGATTTCAACAATATGTTGCAGGTAACAACTCCATTGTTGAAAGTCATAGCTGAACTAGTCCTGAACAAATCCCAGCGATTAACTTTTGATTCTTCTTCCCCTAATGGGATACTGCTTTTCCGAGAAGTCAGTAAACTGATTGTTGCCTATGGATCAAGAATTGTGCCTCTTCCTAACAAAGCAGACATGTACACATCCAAATACAAGGGGATATCAATTTGTTTGGTTATTCTTGCCCGGGGTACGTATATACGATGACATATTACTGTTGTTTTCTATCTTTTTCTTATTTTTCTTTTGATATCAAGGATGGTAAAAGGAACTGTTCGATTGGAGGCATGAAGTCATCTAGGTTTTGATATGTGTAACATTTCATTGCTAGACCTGAACACCAAATGATTAATCCCTTTTTTTAAGAGCTCTCATATCCCAACCCGCTGTTCATATTTATCTTATTATATTATATTCTAAATATCTTTTGCAGGTTTCACTCAGGTAAATGATATTTTACTTTCTCCCTAAGAAATTTTGTCATGATATACATGCAGTCTTATTGCAGCAATTGAAATTTAATTGTATATATGTCTGAATGTAAGAGTAAATTATTATGGTTCTTTTTTTTTTTTCTGTGGCAGCACTATCTGGGAACTTTGTCAACTTTGGTATATTTGAACTTTATGGGGATAGAGCACTTGTCGATGCTCTTGATATCACTGTAAAGATGATACTAACAATTCCTTTGGCAGATTTATTTGCATTTCGAAAGGTATTATTACTCTACCTATATGCTTTGTTCTCTACTGTGTTGGCAAACAATAGAAGTGCTTTCCTCATTTGGTTTCGTCAAATAGTGTTGCAAATTGCAATATATCTGCTGTTCTGTTACAAACACATTTTGTTGTCAAACCTTACATGTAATATTTCAGTTTGTCAACACAAATATTTAATTTTCAATTATTTTGGTAATGGTTATGCTAGCAAGTTTGAATCGCTATTTGGTTTACTTGTTTTCCAAAATAGATAATAAGCCAATTGCATACAAGTATTTTATCCTTTTTTTCATGTACATTTGTAGTTGGTTTGTCTCTTTTCCATTTATCTTGTTAACAGAGGCTGGGATTGTTAGGTAACCCCTTAGTTGGTTATTAGAATAATTAGTTGGTTAGTTAGTTGAGTTGGAATAGTTAGAAGAAATAAGGCATGTTGCCTATAAATCAGAGAAAAGGTTGAGAGGGAAAGGTATCTTGTCATTGGAGAGACTTAGGGCCTTTAGGCATTGGGAGGTGTAGACCCTCGAAGTTCTGCAGTACTATTCTGTAATCAAGGGAGATTTTCCCTATTTCTTCATAATAAAATACCAGTACCTATCAACTGGTATCAGAGCTCCGATCCTGGAGCTGTGGGAATTGTTCTTGAAGATGATTCCAAGATTTGATGGAAAAAATGCTTATTGGTGGTTGATCAATGTAGAGCAGTATTTTGATGGTAGGGGAATACCAGAGGAGGAGAAGCTATCATGGGCTTGGTTGGCTATGGAAGGTCGGGAGGAAATTAAGTGGTGGTATCGCTGGAAATCAAGCAAACAGAATGCAACGTGGTGGGATTTTGTGAAGGCTTTGCTCAAGAATTTCCAGCCAGAATTTGATCCTGATATCTGGGTTCAAGAAGAGGGATCAGAATCTTGGGAGCAGGAAAACAGAGGAAAAAATGAAGCTTTGAAATTCAAGAACCAAGTTGGCAGGGAAGAAGCAATCCACAAAGAAGTGGAACAAGTAAAAGAAACAAATATTAAGATAGTTATGGCAGAGAAAGAAATGGAAACAGAACTGGAACTGCATGCAGGGACAGCAGTGGAGGTTCAAGAAGCTGATGTTGCAGACAAGATTGAAGGGGAAGGGAGTGATGCAGATTGGGGTTATATAAAGACAAAGAAGGAATGCTTCAAAGAAATGACTACAAGATTCGAGAACTCAGACGTCTTGGATAAACATCCCCCACAAGAACCACCCGATTGGATTGCTTTTGTGGTGCCAAAAACTACTCCGACAGAACAGGTTGTGGTTCTGTTGCAGAGGAATGTCCTTCGTAAGGGAACAAGATCTAAGAGTAGAAAGAAGTCAACCAAGATGGTCAACTGTCAACCAAGCTGGATTCTTTGCAAGACATTTAAGCAGAAACCAGAAGCTGGTCTTGGGGAGGCTTTTATGGGGAGTTGGCAGCAGAAGGGTCTAAGGGGATTTTCATTTGACCCTGGTGGAACTTGGCTTTCAGAAGTTACTAGCTATTCACCTTGAGGACAAGGTGAATGTTTAGGGGGGGAGTATTGTTAGGTAACCCCTTAGTTGGTTATTAGAATAATTAGTTGGTTAGTTAGTTGAGTTGGAATAGTTAGAAGAAATAAGGCATGTTGCCTATAAATCAGAGAAAAGGTTGAGAGGGAAAGGTATCTTGTCATTGGAGAGACTTAGGGCCTTTAGGCATTGGGAGGTGTAGACCCTCGAAGTTCTGCAGTACTATTCTGTAATCAAGGGAGATTTTCCCTATTTCTTCATAATAAAATACCAGTACCTATCAGGCCTCTCCTGATGTTTTCAATTTTGTTTCTGAAGTACTGTAAAAAAAATTGCCTTGCAATGAAAGAACTGAAAATTATGGCAACTGAGTTTGGGTTAGTAAAGAAAAACAAAAAGGTGTTGGAGGTTACACTGACATAGTGTACTGATCATAGCATATTGCGTCCATAACTTCTGACCATTTCGAAAATATCTAAGTTGCATGCTTTCTTTCTTCTGCTCTATTTTCCAGGTTGCAGCAGCTTACTTTACATTCTTGGAGACTCTCTTCAATGGTCATTTGTCATTTGTTTTGGGTTTGGATAAAACAGCATTTATGCTTATTGTTGGATCGCTTGAAGCAGGCCTTAAAGATTTAAGTGAGAAAATATCATCTCAGGTTTGTGAATGCTTGGCACATTTTTTTGTGATAATTCAACTCTAACATGTTATTACAATATTAAATACAACCTTTGATTCATGAACTGCATGTCAATTTTTATTTGCTCATGAACTGGTAAACTAAGTGCAGTTTATTATAGGATGTTATTTGTTTACTTTCTTACCATGTACTTCCTTTCATGCATGTAGTGCGCCTCTGCTATTGACAACTTAGCTACATTTTATTTCAACCATGTGACTGTTGGAGAGTCGGTTACCTCACCTGCTGCTCTTAATGTAGCTGGACTAATTTCTGAGTGCCCCGAGCTATTCTCTAGAGTAAGTATCTGACTGGCATGCTGCTAAGAAACATTTTTTCCCTATATAATTTACACTTCATGAAGTAGGGAAACCCAGCTGCAAAGAACAAAAATATTTCATTTGTTAAAATATTAAATTAAATCATTGTTAGGTTGAGTTCTAAGCACTCTTCTTGTAGTCAATTTTTTGTTATTTGTTTGTTACTTATGCCCACACTTGTCAGTGCTGAATGTACACAGTATTACATTCTTATTATCAATACCCTTCTGTTATTAACATGTCAAATCATTGGTGAATATATGCATTAACCTTTAAGTCTATATATATGTATAAAGTAACATCGTTTAACAATCATATTTTGCATTTTGATTTGAAGTCAGAGTAATTTTTGTTATAGCCGCATCTAGTTTTTATGTTATCAATCAAATGATTTTTCTATAGCGTAATTTTTCCATCTACTGTTAGGAAATACTCTATTTTATAATTGTAATAATATTTCAAGATAGATAAACTTGAAAGGAGAAAAACTGAATATTATTTCTGAATAATGAAATTGCACATAATTCTTTGTATGTGTGTGAATCAGCTAAATACTTTCCAAAAATTAGAGCTGAATCTACGGCTACTAACAATCTATCCTATTTACCAAATAATTTGAAATAATTACAATTACTCGTGGGACTGTTACAACACTCCCCTCGAATTGCTAAATATATATATATATATATATATATATATATATATTATTCCTAGCTTAGTGTAAGATCCTGAAGCCACTTTGATGACAACCCTTTAGTTGACACATCGACCAATTGAATGATAAAGATGAAACCAAGCTTTACAATCAAACATTTTGGACTCTTTGAGAAAATCAACATATTTTCTTAGAGAGATAAGGATATGTTGTTTGGAGGAAGGAACTTCAATCCCAAGGAAGTACCTTCTAAAATCTTGCATTTCAAATTCAGTGGTTAAATTTTTTCTTTAGGAGTTGTTTTTGAGCTAAGTTATCACCTGATATGATAATGTCATCAATATACATATGTTGGGGCTCTGATAGAATCATTTGGAGAAATCTAACTCTTGTTGTGCATGGAAAGAATTTTAGAATAAACAAATTGAGAAATAGGGTACTTGGTACAAGTCCATTTCCCTTTCCACAATGCAATTGATAAGTCATCCGAGTTAAGGTCTTACTAAAAGGAAGTTTTAAAGTATCACAATCAGAATAACAAATATGAGGACTAGTATTTTCCGAACTTACTGTAGGTTTGGATGTTTGAATTTGGTATTGGCCCAATGGTTTGTCCTTTCTTAAATACACTAATTTTTTGTGTGTTGGCCTTGGCCTTAGTGGGTTCACGTGAAATGCCAAAAGAAGGTGATAATTCCTGTGCATTAGAAGACAAGGGAAAGGAAGACTCAAGAAAGGATGACTCGGATTTTGGAACTCTCTTCCCCTGAAGTTGATGACAAATAAAGAAAAACTCAACTTCTTGAAAAGAAATGTCCATGGAGACAAAAAAAAAAAAGAGTCAAATGTCGACTCAAAGGGTGATTGCATTTGTGCCCCTTTTTGTTAGGAGCATTGTAACGTCCTAATTTCTAAATCCAAGAATAATGTCCGTTGTTAACACTATTCCCGTATTTCTGAAATTATTTCGCGCCATTTTTTATATCGGTGAACAACTCATACAATCGCTTAGGTAATCCAACGCTTACTTAAACCTTCACTACAATTCAATCTACAAAACACATGAAACATTATATTCGAATCTAAGGGAAATGAACCTAGACACGAAGTGTCGTGGTTTCCCAGAACTCCTACCGGAAATCCGGCAGAATTTCCCCTGAAAACTGGGCGTTTCCCAATTTTCGGCTTTCACCTGAAAACCAGCAAAACCACCAATACAGTTCATATTATACCTGGGCTAATCCAATTCTACAGTAAAAGGGCCTCCATGGCCTAAATAATACATTTTCGTCAATTTTCACAAACATAAACCTTATTAATACTTAATAATAACGGACACTAAATGTCCTACATCTATCTGGTAGCTGAGGGAGCAGGAGTGACCACCACAGGACTCGGGCTCTTCATCCAATGCTAAGAAACCCTAATCTGCACAACTGAAGGTAATTCCCCGTAACGTGGGGTGAGACTACGTCCCAGTGAGCATGATAGTAGTGTGTGCATGTGTGGGGAGGCGAAACACATGACGACAACAACATAGCAAGGCGGAACAGTTCACCAACACACTTAGAATGAAAGATACGAGACATGATACATAAATCATTCAATAGCAATCATAAGTGGGGTGATAATCATAGCGAATCATGAACATGTCCATGCAATAACGAATAAGCGCATAACTTTCTCAATCATGTTCATACCACACATAGATAACACATTAAATTCCTCAAATGCATGACCCCGTACCAAGGGTTTCCTTTCCTTTTCCTAGGCTAGACTAAGCTCAGACTAACAGGAACCGTCGTCCCTGAAGGCCGGAAGACCTTGCCTAAACCATTTCCAAGGCCAAGAGACCTTAACTATTACCAAAACCTTTATCATTTTCATGAGGTCAAAGACCAAAACATTTTCCATGAACATGATGGGGGTAAAAACATGCACAAGCATAATGGAGTATATAAACATAAGCAATTATATGCATAATCACATCTCAAACCTTCATTCTCATGAAAACCCCCAATTTCCTCCAATTTCTAGGGTTTGCATTACACAAGAATACATTCAAATCAACAACCCTAGCTTCCTCTAATCAACAATAACCATGAATGCAAGCAAGGGAAGGTAGAATAGGGGTCATACAAGGGAATTTGCATGACACATAAGCAAGTGAGTGAACCACACTCACCTTAGAGTACAAATAGGGATGGTGGAGAGATGGAGAGTGATGATCCCTAGCCCTTCAAGTGATTAGGGGCTCCAACCAAGCTCCTTGATCCTCGTCTTCTTCCTCCTCTAAGCTCCTATGCTCCCTCCTCTCTCTAAGGGTCTCTCTCTCTCTCTCTAAGGTGAAAAGGGAAGGGGAAAGAATCGAAGGAAAATGAGCCCTAATCGTGGTTTATAACTCTTGAAAGTGACTTCTCGCTTAAGCGAGATATTCTCGCTTAAGTGAGAAATGCATGCTCTCTGGACAAATCTCGCTTAAGCGAGTATGACAGCAAAAACTTATACAAGATTTCTCTGCATAACTCGCTCAAGCGAGTCTGCCTCGCTTGAGCGAGAGGTCTGATGCCTGAATTCTCAATTTCCACTCTTCCTCTCCTTTCCACCCATTCCTAGGCCTTAGACATACTGTTACACTAATCCTCCTTCCTTAACCTCGTTTCCTCACCCTTACACACTATATCCCTTTCCGACTTAGGTTGTGGCCCCTTCTAAGTCTGTCCTACAGTTACTTGACCTGACGCTTGGTTAATCCTCCAGAACCTCTCACATTGAAACCCTATTAGTTTAGGTATCCATTATCATATTCAATCCCCAATTTCCTATATGAATCTACATCCTAATTATCCAATTTCCCATACCGTTCCCAATTCTCTAATCCTTGGCTGAACTCACAACCTAAGCCTCCACTACAGTTCTTAGGTCCTAGTTTTGGGATGTTACAAGCATAGCTTAAGAAAATACATTTGACAGCATGAGAAGCACGTTTGTTACACTTCTGTCATGCTCATGAACAAAGAATGCATAACAAAATCCTTGAGACTATGGGCTTTGCATAATAGGGACTAAAGAATAGAAAGATGTCATAAGTTGAACAAGACTTATATTAGAAAGAATCTGAGGGTAACCAATTTATGAATTAGGAAGCAGTTAAAACAACCCCTCCTCCCCCCCTATATTACCTAGTGTCTAACATTTGAACCAGTAAAACTATAGTAATTGCATGGTGGCAATTTTTGCTTTCAGTGATACCATTTTGTTAGGGAGTGTCAACATTTCTGAGTTCATGAACTCTTGCAAAGAGAGAGATAAAGAGAGGGATGGTAAACATTGTATGTGATTGTGAAGGTATGCAATGGAGTTCAAATTATATAAATGAAAAGTAATAAATACATAGATCACATGTATCCTAATTATCATAATTACATGGTTATGGCTAGTTTAAATACAATGAACTTGGACACTACTTACATGCTTTCCAACACTCCTGCTCAAGTTGGAGCATAAAGGCTATATGCACCAAACTTGTTATATCATAACTTACTTGAGGACCTTTCAAGGACTTGGTGAAAACATTTGCTAGCTAATCATTTGAATTGGTGAAATGAGTGGTGATGTCTCCAGACGAAATCTTCTCTCTAGTGAAGATTTCAACATTAATGAAAACATCTCCTAGCATAATTATCGAATCTGCCTCGGTAGTGAGGTGATCCACGTGGTCCATCTTGTCAATGGAGAGTGGTGCATAAACATAATTGGTGAAATAGGAGCAGAATCCAATCTACTAACAGTGCCAGTTGGTGTGGGAGGTGGGAGTAATAGGTACAAAAGGATCTCAGGGCAACCTGGTGCTATAAATCTCTCATTATGGTGGGGGTCCATTGAAGGTTAGACCCATTGTGAGTCTATTTTTAGCAGCCTTGCATTTGCAAGAGGCTGATTCCATGACTTGAACTTGTGACCTCCTAGTTACATGGCAACAACTCCAATTATTGTGCCAAGGCACTCTTTCTATAGAAGAATCTGAAATGGAATCAATTATTCATAGTACAAATAACTAAAGTGTGAACTACTGGTACAATAGATGGTAAGGTAATTGAGATGAAGAGTCAAAACAAGGGGAAACAGTAGCTCACAAGGGAGGATGATGTTGTTGAACTTGTAAAGGCCATCTTAACCAAGAGTGTACTTGAAAAGGACCTCATGAGAGACTTGAGATTTGACAAAACATTGGTTGGCATAAAACCTGTAATAAATCGAGTTATTGTTGGCAAACTGACCTTCGAAAACTAGTTTTTTAGTAATAGAGGGCATTAGAATATATGGAAATTATCTCATATTATCTTGATTGTATGAAAAGAATGAATCAAAGAAACCAGATTGTTTTTAGATTTCTGATCTGAAGAATGGCCCAAGAAATAAATTAATTTCTTTAGAATCTCCTCTTACTCTCTGATGTAATTAAGGATGTCTTAATCATCTTAAAATTTTTCTGTAGATTTTGAGAACCCTATTTGAGGTTGTTGTATTGGAGGACCGTGGCAATCAGTGGACTCTTAGCCGAGCAATTATGAGCATGATACTAATCAGTGAAGAGGTAATGATTTGACAATCCTATTATTATATTTTATTTTAATGTGTTGTATTCATACTATTCAAGAAACTAGAAACTCAAGTGCTTGTTAATGCTAGTCAAATCACATAATTTTCCAGTACAGTGTTTTGATATTATTGCTTTAGAAACTGGGGAAGTATCTACTGGGGCATTTAGTCTACTTGTATTTTAACTTCGGCATGCAAGATATACAATTTTCTTGGATGTCTGAATAAAATGAATTAATGCACATTTGATATAATGGCATCATGTTCAAATCTAGAAATATAGGATGTCTAATAGTCCAAGATATCTGCATTCATGGCCTTTGGACGCACGGACTGTTGGATATCCTTAATTCACATTGGGAGTTTTATATGTGTAGTATATGTGGATACACCAACAAAAGCTATTTTGGCAGATTTTGAATAAGGTTTTTGGCAGTATTTGCAGTAATACCTGTAGGAGGCATAAGGTTAAAAAATCGATTTCACAAGATTGCATTAGATTTGAATCATTTGATATTGTCGATAATTCTCTTTTTTGACTTCTGGATAAAATCTGAAATATTATTATAGAAGGGCCAAATATGAGACTAGGTACCTCCAATAGAAACCCTGAAGCTGAGAGAAATAAAAAGATAAAATCCCTCATACAAAACTACAAAACAAACACTTTGAAAGGATAAAACAAAAAGGGAGCCGCCACACATCCCAAAGTCCTCATTGGAAATTCCCCCCACTAAACACTAGCTACAATGGGAAAAACACAAAAGAAAACAAAAGCAAAAAAACGCTCCTTTTAGCCTTCAATGGAAAAGACAGCTTCAATCTTCAAGAGACGAACCAAACTAAGCCTTGTCAATCCTTTAAACCTCCCATAATTTTACTGTTGCTGATCTTTGAAGAATCCAAGAATCTAAGGTAACAGGAATATTAAGGAAGTAGGTGAATGGGAACACTACTGGGTACTTGGACCATATAATATACCTATGGAACGTGTTATGAGAGAAGTGTGTAAGATGGCTCAAAAAGTTGTTACAATGAGATTTTGAGGTCTAAGACTATGTTGAATGAATGGAAATGAAGTACGTTAATACCCATTTTTAAAAATGAAGTTTTGGGAGAGGGTAATTGAGTAGAAATTAAGACTAAGACCCACATCACAAAAAATCAATTTGGTTGTATGCTAAGGAGATCAAGCATGAAAGCTATATAATTGCTAAGAAGACTGATGGGAAGATATCGGAGGAAAAAAAAGACCTCCGCATGATTTTATTGATTTGGAAAAGGCACATGATAGAGTACCTAGGTAGGTATTATGGAAGGCTCTAGAAAAGAAAGGCATTTGGATTGCTTACATTCGACCAATCAAAGATATATATGAAGGGGTTACAACTAGTGTGAGAACCAAGGTGGTAATATAAAATATTTCCTTAAACCTATACGAGTGCACAAAGGGTCAGCTTTGGACCCTTATTATTTTATCGTGGTTCTAGATGCGCTTACTGAACATATACAACTTACAAGAAATGATGTTACACTGTATGTTTTTTATGAATGATATTGTTTTAGTTGGACAGACTTGAGAGAAGAAATAAATTAGAAGCTAGAAATATGGAGATTAGCCTTAGAAATACAATCCTTTCTCTTAAGTGGGAGTAAAACAGTGTATATAGAATTCAAATTTAGCAAGAGATGCACATATCATAGCTTAAAAGTAAAAACCGGAGGACATTCAATATCAGGAGATAGAGGAAGATGTTAATCACATGATCCAAACAGGATGGATGGAGTGGAGGAGTGTCTCGAGTGTGTTTGGGAGTGGGAAAAGGGTGGGAAAGGAAGGGAAGGGGGAGGCTTATCCTTCCTTTGAAGGAGTGGTACTTGAAACTTACATTGACGCATATTATGCAGGATCACCAAATGATAGAAGACAACCATTGGGTATTCCACCTTTCTTGGGGGAAATTTAGTGTCTTGGAGGAGCCAAAAAACAAAATGTGGTGGCACAATCTAGTGCATAGGCAGAATTTAGAGTAATGGCTCAAGGCATGTGTGAACTACTTTGGTTAAAGTCCATTCTTGACGATTTGAGGATCAAATGTGAGAGACCAATGCGACTACACTGAGACAATATGTCTATGTTGAGACTTGAGTCCCTACATTGACTAGAGTTATGACCAAAATAGTCCTTATAAGGCTTGAGCAATCCTCACCCCTTGAGCTAGCCTTTGGGGTTGATTTAGGCCCAACCTAAATGCTAAGATGTTATCAAAGCTTATCCTAAATTTATTATTGAGTCATTTGTAGATGTCTAGTCCTATAAACTTCATGCTTTGATCCTTAGTGTGATGGGGGTGTTTTGAGATCCCACATCGACTAGAGATATGACCAAGGTAGTCCTTATACTTGGGTGACCCTCACCCCTTTGTTTTTATTAAGTTAGGCCTATAGCCCAAATTCCAAGAGTCTTCAATTAACATACCTCGCAATTTGGTAGATAAAAAAACATATTAAAGTTGACAGAAACTTTAACAAGGAAAGATTGGAGAATGGATTGATTTGCACACTCTATGGTCAACTTGTTGACATTAGAGTGTGCAAATAGAGAGCAAATGTCGGATCCATATGAAATTCACAATAATAGCGTCTGATGGAAAGAGAGTGTTAAAAAGTTTGTTGCTAACATTCAAGAAATATTTTGTATTCTGTAACAGATTCACTTCCTACAATTGCGCACATTTAATTGTAGCTTCCTGTCAATTAGGATATCCTAAACATCATGAGATCTGATATTTAGTGTATTTTCTTTCTCACCTAAGCTGACTTATAACAAACCTGACCTATGTATGTATCAGAATTATCAGTGAATAATACTCTGCTATTCTTTAATTTCTGAAAAAACCATTGTCAAGAAACCTTCAACAAAGCTAAGAAAGTAATCCTGTCTTGAAGATGTATTTTATGGGGGTGTATTTATTGCTTGAGAGGGAAAGTTAGAATATATTCAGAATATCATATATCATATATATACAGGAGAAGCAATTAGTCCTCCAATCGAGACTTGTTTCCTTATTTGGTTATTGTTAGTAGTGTTGATTGTATTGATGGTCTTGGGCTTGAGCTTGTACCAGTAAATATTGGTATTACTTATTTACAATTTCACACTCGTACTTGACTTAATTGATAGTATAAATAAGACCAATATTACATATTCATCTCATGCATCGATTATTTAGAGCATCCTTTCATACTTTTCCTCCCTGCTATGTTGTACAATTTCTATGGTATATATATTGGCACATTGACTTGCTATTTTTTATTTTTTATTTTTATTTTTTTGCAGATGTTCACAAATATCAAGGCTCAAATTTTGGCTTCATATGTAAGTCCATAGTCGTGTACTATATTGTCCAAAATGGGCCTCTTATCACTAATATCTCCTGCCCAATCTATGTCTTAATATCAAATAATATAAGTGTGACTCCTATCTGCATAAACTCGATCTTTGCTAGTTGATCCCTTGATATAACTTAAGATGAACAACAACATCCCAATGACTATCACAAGACAAGTTGAGGAATAGACTTGATACACTCCTAGGAAAAGATATACATGGTTTGGTTATGGTGAGGTAATTTAATTCTCCGACCAATCTTCGATATGTGCCCGTGTCTAAATACAACTCCCCCTTATTAGGTAGAAGCTTTGCATTAAGGTCCATAAGTATCAACTAGTTTGCAGTCTAGCATCATTTTCTCTTCCAAAATATCAAATGCATACTTTCTCTGAGAAATAACAATGCCTGTCTATGATAGCGCCACTTCAACCCTAAGCATCTCAACTGGCCCAAATCTTTGGTTTGAAACAACTGGAATAGATGTTGCTTCAAGTTCTTATGTCTTTTTGATCATCACTTGTTATAATAATCAGAGTAGTTAATAGCGCGCTATAGCGGCGTAGTGGCAGGGAGTGGCCCCTTGTCGCTATACATGGCTTCATAGCATCGCACTTCACTGTAGCGGCCGCTATACCGATGCAAATAGCAGCCCTTAGCAGCGCTATTTGGCCACTATGCTGAAGGAATGAAAAATGCCAAAAATGCCCTTAAAAAGTGACCGTTCAAATGCCTTTTATGGGGGTATTTCAGACTTTGTGTGAAAAAACTTCTGCTTTAAGGACTTCTTCTATTCTCCCCCCATTTCATGACATTTTGCCACTTCTTCTCTCAGCCCTCACTCCCGCGACCCACCCTCTGTTTCTAATCACCATCTGTGCGTTTCTCTGGCGACTCATTCCAGCGGCTTCCGGAGACTCCTCTGATTCTGTTTTGAAGGTTCTGTGTTGCTGTTGCTGCTGTCCAGCAGCTTAGTCAGGTTTTTTTTCTCATGTTTCTTGTCCCTCCTTTCACGTTTCTTTACCCCACTCCTCTGCCACTTCTTTTTTCCTCAAAGACCCAAATATTCATTCTTATCCGGGTTACATTTTTCACTGAGCAGTATAAATTCAGTATAAATTACCTAACCTGTAGCTAAAATTACCTAACCCGTAGCATAAAATTAAGAATAGCGGTCATCCCGCTATGCGCTATACAATACCATGTACATAAATCACAAATCAAGCATGAGGTGACTATTTCAAATCGTATAGGGACTTTTGCAATTTGTAAACATGACTTGACTCCTAGAGGGATGTCCATATAAAACTCCTCCAAGTCACCATGTGGAAAGACATTTTTAATGTTCTTTTGATATAAAGGACAATGTTTCATGGTGATTATAGATAAGAAAAGACAAATAGAAGTAGCAATGCCTGACTATGATAGCGCCACTTTAACCTTGAGGAAGCATCTCAATTGGCCCAAATCTTTGGTTTGAAACAGCTGGAATAGATGTTGCTTCAAGTTTTGTCTTTTTTATCATCACATGTAATAATAATATAATACCATCTACACACATCACAAAATAAATATATTTTTGGAATGATGAACATCTAAAGAATACTGAATAATCTGCTTCACAAGTCATGCCAAATTGTTTCAATGACCTTGCTAAACTTTCCAAATCAAGCATGAGGTGACTATTTCAGATCGTCGAAGGACTTCTGTAAGTTGCAAACAGGACCTAACTCCCAGTGAGATGTCCATATAAAACTCCTCCAAGTCAACATATGGAAAGACAATTTTAATGTTCTTTTGTTATAAAGGCCATAGTTTCATGGCAATCATAGATAAGAAAAGACAAATAGAAACATTTTAGCAGTTGGTGAGAAGGTATCACCATAATCTAAGCCATAAATATGCGTATAACCTTTTGCTACAAGATGAGCTTTCAATCAATCCATTTGTCCAACAAGGCCCACTTTCACAGTAAAAACCCATCTACAACTAACTGCAAACTTACTAGGCAGAGGGGGAACAGGATTATGTGTGATTTAACTCCAAAGCAATCATTTCATCAATCATTATCTGTCGTCGTCCTGGATGGGATACTGCTTCCTAAACAGTCTTGGTAATGGTAACAAATGATATAAAACATACAAAGGCACAATGGAAAGGGGACAACTAATGACAACTCGAAAAATTATAGATGGTATGAGGATCAAGCATAAAACATTTCCCTTTATGAAAAGCAATGGGCAAGTCAACTGGAGCAGGGGATAACTGGAGCAGGATTTGAATCACCTAGACCAACGATAGGAACTGTCTCTGAGATTACTCGATGCTGACATTCATACTCAAGGTGAGGAATTGGCATGACCTGGGAGATAGACTCTAGTTTGAAGATGAAAGCACCTGATATAGCTTTTGTTCAGCTCATTGAATTTTAGTGGGGATTCAGATGTTTCCGTGTATGCATACTCATGCGACCTTTTACATACTCATCCATGGGGTTTGAGTTTGCGCACCATCATGTGTGGACCACAGCATCACCATAGTTTCTAATTCTGAGTTCACACTGGGAACTGGTCATACATAGTTGATGCATGGGGTGTTGGAATACTGGCTTCACTGATTGCCTCAGTGTGCTCAACCACGCAAGGATGAAACTGCTTACCAGAGAAGCAAGTGTTTTGTTGCTCGCACACCAGTGCAACTCGTATGACAGACCACCTGAGATGTATGATAGATTTTGTATGAAAATACTTCTGTTCTTTTATTCTATGGGTTTGAATTTTCCCCCAGTGACACCGTTGATGAAGTCTTCTGTTTTGCCTGACCTATTCATGAAGCTGCTCTCTAGGCTTTAGCTCTATCAGTAAAATGGGAGCTTTCTCAGCACGATTTGCAACTGTTTCCACTGGCAGAACTTGTTAACCCTGGAAAAACCGATCCATGTGGTTGGTTTTTTCCTCAGTGAACTAGAAACAGCTCGGTAATTTTTAAACCACATTTCAGAACCAAACCAAACCATGCCCAGACGTAGTAAATTGGCAAAGGAAAATAAGTTAAGTCATGAAGTGGTAGATGAGTGCTAATTTAGATATGTAATTTTTGTGAGGAAGTTATTAAATTTTGCTTGTTTCCTGATATGTTGAATGCCATTCTAGATACTGTGTGTTAGCCCCAGTCTTACCTAAAGCTAGATATATATGGTACATCAATTTGAAATATAAAGTTTTATGTTTTCAAACAAAAGCAAATAAATTTCCCTAGTGTCTTGAAGGCTCTCAACATTCCTGTATCTGGTACTTCGGCCACTTCTTTAGATATTCTACTTGCAATAGTACTAGAATTAATTTCAAATTTTAAAAATCTAAATTTTCCTTGAATTATTGTGCAGCCACCAGACCAAAACCAGCGGCTTTCACTGTGCTTTGACAAGCTTATGGCAGATGTGACACTCAGCTTAGATGCGAAGAACAGGGACAAATTCTCCCAGAACCTGACCAGATTCAAGTCTGAGTTCTGTGCCAAATAGCATCTGCCTGGCAGAAAAATTTTGGCCAGCCCAAGAAACCATGTCGGATCTGCTGCTTTTTCCTTCCTCATATATTGTAGATGTCTGATTTAGAGTCATGTTCATCATTTACCATGATTCTGTTTTTCTTTTTGGGATATTTTTCTTGGTGATTGGGGTATTTGGTTAGAGTCCTATACATCGTATATCTTCTGCTGGCTTGTTGACATTGGCATACCTTTAATAAAAAAGCAGGGAGATAATATAGCAACTCATAGATGATATAGAGATGAAGTAATTAAGGCTCAGGTGCCTTTGGTTTAAAGCATTTACCCTTTTTCCCCATTTTAACTAGCTAAAAAATTGTCAAATTGGAAGCGAAATTGTAAATTGTAGATATTTTATTACAGATGATTTAGTATATATTAAATGATATAATTTGTTAATACTTGACCGACCTTTGGTGGTAGATTTTCATTGGTATTAAAGAGGTGGTGAAGGAAGAAAAATGAAAATAAAAAGTCAATAATTTGAAATCAGTATTACTTTGATGTGATAGGTTGTGGAATATAAAACATTAACCCATTTTTAGACTAATACTACACTCAATGTTTATTAAATGAGAAAAAATATTGAAATATAATGAAATGTGAAAATTACTCGTAAACTATGGGTGTTCATGGATCGATTTGGTTCGGTTCTGTAGGAAAAATAAATCTTAATTAAATAAAACTGTTCGGTTCGATTCGATTCAGATCTTTCAATTTTTCTGTGAGTGATCCGAACCAAACCGAACTGATCAAGAACGGGTTGATTCGATTCAGTTCAATCAGATCATTAATTTTATCACCTCAATATGATCAAAGTTATTTTTCAATTTTTTTAGTAAATAATAGAAAAATTCATATAAGAAAAAGACAATCTATGATATAACCTCATGTTTATGTTTAATTTCTCTTCTATGATAAAAAATTATGTTAATGTTTAATCTCTCATCTCTTCCAATTTTTCACTTTTGTATTGTTTTTTTATCTTTTTATTTAAGGGTGATTTGTTTCGGGTAACAGATCCAATTTCTTTAATCCGTTAATCGAACCAATCATTGTCGGGTTTGATTGGTTCGATTCGGGTCCAACCCGATTGAGCTAAAAAATCCAATCCAACCACATTGGTTCGATTCGGTTCATCAGATTAAATCAAACCAATTAACACCCCTATCGTAAATGATCACTTATGATACTCAAATATTTTGAAATACAATAAAAATTTAAGAGATGTTTCTTAGATATTATAATATTTTTCAAGTTAAAGACTATTATGATTTAAACAGTAAACACAAAGGATAATTATCCTTGTACGGATGAGAGATGAATTCCGCCTCTCAAGTGAGAGTTAATAGGGAAAATAGGAAATGTGATAAATGATGTGATACAAAAGTAAAAAAAGATAACAAGAAAAATGAGGTAAGAAAGAGATAGAAGAAAAAATAAATGCATAAATATTAAAATTGGAACAAAAAATATCATATAGCAGGTGACAAGATCTAGAATGGGATATTGGATTAACGTGTCTTTTGTAAGAAACAAGAATAAGTATCCATTTGGTTCTCAGTTGGGAACCCTCAGAATTAATTTAGTGGAATTGATTTTAAATCACTTTCGTTTAATATGTTTCGTAAATCGTGTATCATTTATTGATTCTATAAATTTATTAAAATCAATTCTACTCAATTGTAAACCAAATAGACCCTAAATATGTTAATGGATTGGTTTGATTTTTTTTTTAGTTAATTTGAATAAATGTGTTAATTGGTTGGTTTGATTATTTTTAGTTAATTTGTATCAAACAAATCCAATTAATCAGGTTGGTTTAATTTACATTATTGAGATGAAATGAAAACTAAATTATGATATTTTTTATGCTTTTATCCTCACAATTTTTTTAAATAAAACTTTGAATTATATAATTATAAGGTAAAAAACTTTATTTTACAATGATTTTAGGCAATAGTTTAATTAATTTCAAACATTCATTTTATCTTTATTTAATGTTTAACATTTAATATCTTCTAATTTTTTTATCCAAAATATGGTAATGAAGTTAGGTAGTAAATATGAGTAAAGACACTTGATAACGCAAAAAATATGTCTAAAATTATTTTATACAATAGTTATCCTTGTTAATCCAAACAATCCTTTGAGCTATGTCTACGCAAAGTGAGATTTTTTTTTTCTGTTTAAACATAAATCCAAGTATTCTTTTGTCTAGCCTCTTTAGGTTTATGCAAGTGTTCTTTATACTCGCACACAACTCCTCTAAACTAGTGCAACACCAATATTCTTTCACTACAAGCCTTTTTAGGCATCATTTCATCCGACTGGCACTAACCTAGAATATTATCTTGGTCGACTACACCTCATGGTTTGAGAGCCATTATTTTGTCCTTTTCGTTTGAGTCAACATAAAAAGCTTAAACATTCATGTTTGTTGACCTTAACCTTTTTAATAAGTTTAGGGTTGAATTTTTTGTTACTTACTTTAAAAGTATTTTGACTTGAAATTCTTTAAACATGTAAACTTAAGTTGTGCGAAAAAACTTCTCCTTAATTTTGGGTTACTTGGAATGATGACATCGGTATGATGATTGTACCTAGGGTGGCATATGGGTCGAGTTTGTGGGTTTTCTAGACCAACCCAAATAATCAGTTCATGTTGGGTTGAGTCGGGTTTTAATTTATTTTGGGCAGTGACTTGAACCGACCCAAACTAAACATGGCTAAGTTGCGTTAGGTCAGGTAGTCAGATTGCACAAATTAAGAACAAAAAAATGAAAAGAAAGAATACACCAAGTATAAAAAATCTAGTTAAAGTATACACAAGTTAATAATAAAAATGACAAAGGATGGGACGATTAAGCAAAAAAAAAAGGAACTTTCACATTGTGGGGACATGGGGAAAGGTTAAGGCCTGAGGGGGAAACTCCAAACAAAATTAGGGGAATACCATCGAAATACAACAACACTAATAAGCACCAGAATCGGACCTGGTGGAATATAATGAACGTGGCAAAGGAGGGGAAAGGGTTGACGGAACAAGCTTGATGAAAGAACGGGCTAATGACATAGATGCAAAAGACGAATGGGCTGACAGTGCAAATGCGCATGGACAAACATGCTGATGGCCCAGGCGCATATGGATGAACATGCTGACGGTCCAGGCACATATGGATGAACATACCGATGGCGTAGGTTGTTTATAACTCTAGTTCTAGGTTTTTTAATCTCTAAGACCGTAATTCTATGTGTTATGAAATATGATTCAATCTGAAGTAGTGAAGCATATATAGTATTTTAATGTCTTGTGTTTTTTAATTTTTTTATTTGTTTTTGTGTTAGGTCAGAGTTATGAACACCAAACTCTTTTCATGAATAAATCTAATTGGATCCGAGTCTTAGTAAATCGAAACTACCCAATAACTCAACCCAAGCCACCAAATATCAGACGAGTTGGTCGAGTCAACAAGACCCATGTGTAACCTTAATTGTCCCTTTTTTGTGGGACTATTCTAAGTTAAGTATCTTTCTCATGATTTTTATTAATTAGTTACAAGTCCTTTCTAACACTTCCATTTTTCTTAGAAATTCTTTTTTTTTAGGTTCTTCTATTTTGATCTTCATTTAGAATGATGTGGTCAAGTGAGGAACTTTTCCGATGAAGTTCCTTGTATGATGTTTGCTCTAAATCCTTTTAACTTAAAATACTTTAAGGATGTATTCTTGGCATGTATATTTAGTTGTTTCATGACCTTACTCAAAATCTTTTTTTTATCATTATGCTAACCATTTTTCTAATCTCTTCTTTTTTATGACAGTTACTTTCTGTTGGAGCCCAAACTTTTCTAATGAGTACTATTTGTGATGCATGTGGTTTTATTATAGTTTTTGCTTATTGAACTTACTCCGTGTTACAAAGAGATCATTAACATAATGAGATATAACGATCAAATTATTGTTAGTGACATTCACATAAAGAGTTAATTAACTCAAACTCTTTCAAAACCCCAATTTTAGTAAGTCATCATCAATACTATTATACCAAGCACTAGGAGCACCTTTTAAGCCATATAAGGCCTTTTTCAGCAAGTACACCTTGTGTTCACAAATTAATTCCAAAATATGTCAACTTCTTCATAAATCCATCTTTGTTTTCATTTTTCGTCTTTTTGTCGATTACCATTATATAATAAGTAACATAATAGCTTACATGCCATTATTATTATTCACATATAATGTTAATTAAGTGCTACATAAATTAAACTGTATTAATATTTCATTATAATACTAGTGTTAGGTCCAAAAACCCTAAGAAATTCAACTGTATTTATAAATATTTTGTTTGTTTTAATTTTATGATTAACAGTAGAAAATATTATTGTTTTTAAAGTGATTTATGATATACTTATAGTGTAATTGGATCTTAAATTGTATTTATAAATTATATTTAAATAAATGAGGATGAATGATTTCTAAACATGCAACATAGTTAAAAGGTGATAGCAGCACTCTTATTGATCTAGAATTGGAACCAACATGCCAAGGGTTAGCGCATAAACCAAGCATAAAATGATGAAGAGAATTCGGACTTGATAATAAATAAGAGAAGAAATATGAAAATGAAAAGAGTTAATTAAGAGATGGAGAAACGCTACAGACAGAGAAAACCCCTCTGACGGATAAGTTTCAGTGTAGAAACGCTACCAACTCTTAGAGGGGGATAAGTCTCACAATGATTTGGACAAACACCATCAACCGTTCTCTACTCACTTGACAAAGAAAACTAGCATAAGCTAAGTGTATTCAAATGCTTGATTAAAAAGTACAAATGATGAAAGCCTTCCCTTTTATAGAGTGAGGGGGCAGCCAAAAGAAAAATGAAATTATAAGGAAATTAATTCTATCCTAGTGGAGTGTTGAACACACATCCCCAAGCTTCCTAAACACTAAAACATGCACTACATTTAAATGAAAATACAAGAAAATTGTAATTTTAAAAACTATTTAAATCTAGACTTGAGAACATGACCATGTGGCCTCTTTTTAGGAAATTAAAAATGACAAATAATAGGAATTATCTAACTAGTGTTTAGATGCATTGGTCCTTAAAAGGAAGGTCAAGATGATCCACAAAGGAAAGTGAACTCTCTTCTAAGACTAAGGACATAATTATCCATACATTTCATGTCCTTCATCTCATGTCATTTGCTTTCAAAAGATTGATATGATATAAACAAACCATTGTCACGGACACGTTTCAAATTTAATACAACATATGTAATTCCCACCATACATCTACTGGTGACTTTTTTTTTTTTTTCAATAACAAATCCCCAGCACAACATAAGAGATAGTTAAATTAGCAAGATAAAAGTATAGGAAAGAACCAATTTTCCTATTACATATATATCGATAAATAAAAAATACAACAAAACAAATGCATCGAATAATATAGAATGAAATTACACCAACAAGTTTAATTTATTGTATATATATTGATAAGCTCATCAACTCGATTTGAATTTATTCCTTAATTAATTATTACATTTAATAATCAATTATAAGACTCGAATCGATCCCAAATAGAAGGAATTTCAATTTCAATTCAAGGGCATTTAGGCTTATTCCCATGGGTCTTGAGGCGTGCATAACATGGACAAACCTCCTTATTGCCATAGGTACCAGGGGGTACACAGTGGCATCTGTGGCAACATGACTTGCAAGCTCGTTTGCATCTCTTCTTTTTAAATGCTTTGCTGCATCTTCGAGAGCATTCATGGTTGCAATCTAATTTACAACGGAGAAAAACAATTAATTTCTTTAAATTAATATATGTATATATGCTTTCACTCTAAAACTTAATATATAATTATAAACATGCCAAATCATTTTAGAGTCATTAATTAATAATCATTAATGGTTGATCATAGCAATTTCATATACTTTTCATATGTATACTTGGTTAATTAACTTCATTAAGACTTAAGAGTGATTAATAATCAACTTACTGATTTTGTTCAACTGGACATGTTCTTTAAGAGCCAAACTCTGACTTCCTTCAGATGTCTGCTGTAACAAAAAATTAGCAAGTCCATGTTTTGCCTTATAATATTCATAATTTACAAAATGATGAAACAGTGTACTAAACGCACAGATGCAGCGATGAATTGAAGAATTAATTATCTGATAATAGCGTCAGGAATATATTAAAGTAGAAAAATTTGGACAACTTACATTTTCAAGAGAATTGCCTGTTCTTGTAATGGATGAAGCTTCTGCAAAAGCCTAAATTTGGGAAGGTTCGTAAACCATAAAAGTATAAATTTTTAGTGAGAAAGTAACTCCTCTTTTCCATTATAAAGATAAATAGAGATTTGGCATTTTGAATTTTGAGACTCTACCTGATGTTGTAGCAGAAGAATGACAAAAAGAAAGACTATGAAGAACTTCATCTTGTGCTAACTAGCTTGGTTGATAAATTGGAAGAAGTGGTCAGTTTATATAGAGGGGTTTGGAGCTGAAAGGGAGGAAGTAAGATTAAATATTTAAGATAAGAATTATTTAGATACATAGATTATTATGAAACTTAATATCTTAATCTTAACTCTCTTTTAATTCAAAAATAAAAAAAAAAATTTACTTTTTCACTTTCTTTTTGCTCTAAAAATTTAAATTGAATAGATGGAAGGGAATTCACAGGATTGAGTTGAGTTGCTGGGGAAATTGTTTCACGCTTTTTTGGAAGGTTCCTTCCTTCCATCGCTTTTGGTTAATTTTATTGTTTGATGCTTTGGCTGCTTTAGAATCACGAGAGAAACGCAGAGGAAATGGTCCCCTTTCCAGTTGTGTTGATATGCCTCATTTATGAATGGCAACTTCATCTAACGAAAAAGATATATGTCAAATGGCATCAACCTGTTATATCTATCTGTATCTGCCATGGAAAATACGACATCGATGGATATGTATCAATAGGCACCATGCCATTTTTGTTGTTGGATATATATAAGATTGTATTGAAAATTAAATAGATCTATAACTATATATATGCATCTGTACAATACGGAAATGTAATATGTATATACTTCATAAACAAATTAGACGTCATATGAGTAAAATTTATCAATCTTTTGTGTTATCTCATATGTATCAGTCTATACTTTTATGAAAAAATGTGAAAAAAAAAAAACGTTCTATTTAAAAGATAAGATAAAACAATATCCACAAAATACAAGATTAACGTCGATTCATGGATGAGAAAATAAATAAAAATTTAAATCCACTGCATCCGTGATAATTATGGAGCTTATTGTTGTTGATTAACTTTCATTTGTTCTGTTATTGATAGTTAGAAGTCAGTTATTACAGTTTTGGTTGTTATGTTTGTTACTGATCAAGTTAGTTCATTTTCTGTGTTAGTTTGATAGGTTTTCCATTTGTATATAAACTAGTTTTCCAACCCGTGCTTGCACGGTCCTTAACTTTAATTAAAATAAGTAGAAATTAATATTATTTTGTTATTCTATTAATTATTTTTATAATATAGTAATTAGTATGTTAAATATTTTTAATCATTAAATAAAAAATATTATTTAATGATACTAAAATCATTTTAATATTATTTACAACTAAGTGAGAATTTAAAAATAAATTTATAATGTCAAGAAATGGTATATTACTTGAGTTGTTTCCGCTCATTAACCCTCCTTAGCTTGGATCACAAAATTTTCCCTTCAACCATTTAGACTTTTGGAGAGTATTGCTCCATCACTCGGGGGTAATGTTGGGTAATCTTGTTACCATATTAGACAATCCATGTGTATAATTGGGGCTTAATCTTCAATCATGAGAAGCCCTCTTGTTTTTATCGTTAAACACTTTTAAGCCTTACATGGATATAAATGAAAGTTGTGAAAGTAGTTATTTTATTGGTTTTATTAAAAAATAATATATCATTTAATTTTTACCCAAATATAATATTGTTTTTGTTCCTATTTATCTATTCTATTTAGAGAATATTTTTGTTTCTATTTATTTGTCTTATTTAGAGGTTTAATTTTGTATTAATTAACTTTTTCCAATTTTACCCTTAATAAGAGAGATAATAAATGGAAATAATTAATCATTAAAATAGAGAGAAAAAATATATATTAGAAAAAATACAATAAATTTAATGTAAAGAAGTATATTTATTGTATTTTTTAATATGTGTGTTTTCTTGTAATGAGACAAAAAAATAGGAATGAAGGTACTATCATATGGTGCCATTGAATAAAAAGTAAAAAAGTGTACTTTTTAATAATAATATTAATTTAATAAAAAATTAACATTAAAAACTTAATAATATAAATTATTAATTTAAATGTATTTTTTATAGTAATAAAGTGTGAGATTTACGATATACCCAAACTTAAAATGGTCTACCCTTAAATTACTTATACGAGGGAATTTCATATAGGAATATAAGTGGCAAAAAAATCTGAGAGATTTAAGAGCTTTTAACTTGGCTCTATTAGGGAAGTGGAGGTGGCGTTTGTTGGTTGAAAGGAGTTCTTTGTGGAATAGAGTTTTAACCTCTATTTATAGGGTGCATGGTGTGAGAGGGGATAGTGGAAGAGCTATTGGGTCTAGGTGGTGGGTGGATCTGTGGAGTATTGATGAGAGTGTTGATTTTACTTGGGATTGGTTTTCTACAATGTGTGTTAGAGTTGTGGGGAATGGGCGGAATACTTCTTTTTGGAGAGATGCATGGTGTACCCCAACTCCTTTTTGTGTGAGGTACAGTAGACTATTCTCTGTTGCTAATAATAAGGATGTATCTATTGCTGGTATGGTTCTTAGTAGGGAGGGTAGGTTAGAGTGGAACTGGTGTTGGAGAAGGACCTTATTTCAATGGGAATTGCTACAATTATCTTTATTAGTGTTGGATTTGAATATGATCCAGGTTAATGGGCTGTCTGATGATGGTTGGTGCTGGAAAGCTGATTCTAGTGGTGTATATACTGTCAAATCAGTTTATCACATTATTGTTAATGATTCCATAAATGTAGAGATACCCTTGCACATGATTATTTGGTGCCGACTGGTTCCTTTAAAGGTCTCTTGCTTTGCTTGGAGGGTTATACTTGATAGAATTCCATCAAAATCGAATTTAGTTAAAAGGCATATTCTACTTAATTATGATGTTGGCCGCAGCTGGTGCTCGCAAGGGTTGGAGACCTCCTCTCATTTATATTTTGAGTGTCCTTTTGCCTATACTATGTTTGGATGCTTTGTTTGGACTGGTGGGGGCTTTCCTCTGTCCTTCATAATTCCTTTTTCGCTCATTTTCAACAATTTCTAGAGCTACCTAATTGCAATTCAAAAATGAAGTATAGGTGGTCTGTGATTTGGATGTTTGTTCTTTGGAGTTTATGGTTAGCAAGAAATGCAGGTATTTTTTCAAATAATATTCTTTATGCAGCTGATGTGCTAGATCTTATCAAGCTTCGTTCATGGAAGTGGTTAAAAGCGAAAGACCATGAATTCTTATACAATTTTTCTTCGTGGCCTGAGCACCCCAGGGAGTGTTTAAATTTCCCATCTCTTCTCCCTTAATACTAGTATGTTTGACTGACTATGGTTGTCTTGTTAGTGTTGAATTCTGTGCCTGGTGGCACTATTTTTATTCATTATATAGGTATTTGGATTTGATTGTGCTTCCAGGGTGCTGTTAGATTTGGTTTCCCTGTTTAGGAGATTATGGTGTAATGGGTGTGTTTTTAGGAAGGGTTGTTTTATGTAGTTTTTTCTTTTTGTAATTTTGTATATGGGTTGGAGCACCCCTTGTATTCCCTTTTAATATATTATCTTTGCTTAGCGAAAAAAAAATCTGAACTTGTGGATATACTTGCAATGAGTACCCGCATATTTATTAAATGGGTGGGGAGGATTATAAACTACATGTTCCAAGGATATCCGCATATTCATCAAAAATATTTTTTTCTTTTAAATATATTAAAATATTGGTGTTTTTTTCTTTTATGATGAGATAAAATATATTCTTTATTATTTTATAATGACATTTTTAATATTTTAACACGTAATGATATTATATAATGTGAACTTATATTATATAGTATTAATATAATATGATATTATAATATATTATATGACATTTTCTCTCTTTTTTTCTATAAATTTTGAATTTTTAAATATTAATGTATACCCGTGAATACCTGTGATACCTGCTACTGCATGAATACTCGTCATTTTAAATAGGTATAAATACATGTAGTGTATTATCCACCCACACCCGACCCGTTGACATCAATATATAGGAATCATTCAAAAGTAAAGAATACATACAACACAAAAGAGTAATAATATAATCACCTGAAGGTAGTACTCATGTGTGGCAAAAAAAAAAAAAGATTGGGAATAGTGAAAAAGTTAGCCAATTGGGAGCTCAGGATTGTAACATTATAGACTAGTTGTATCTCTTCTTTTGATAAGCTCAATGAATCTATTTTCTCGATTCAGTTTTAGTTTTCCCTCTTTTCATCTTTCTCTCAAGTTTTAATGATCTCATAAACAATATTGATTGATTTTATCCACTACTGCTAAACTTGCCTCTTATAATGAGGTTGTGAAAGATCAATGTTGGCAAGAAGTTATCCAAGCTGAATTACAAGCTCTTGACAAAACTCAAACCTGGACTATATAACCCTTTCCATCGGGAAAGAAAGCAATTGGGTGCAAGTGGGTCTTCAAAGTCAAGCATAAGGCAGATAGTTCAATTGAGAAACATAAAGCCATGTTAGTAGCAAAAAGGGTATACTCAAATAGCTGGCTTGGATTATCTTCAGACTTTTAGTCCAGTAGTTAAAATGACTATTATGAGAGTTTTATTATCTTTGGTTGTTGTATTTAATTGACATTTGTTTCAATTAGATGTCAACATAGCTTTCTTACATCGAGTTTTGTTTGAAGAAGTGTATATGGTTCCACCCCCAGGCCTGCATGTTCCAAATTTTTCTTTAGTTTGCAAGCTTCAAGAGTCCCTATATGGACTTAAACAAGCTAGTAGACAATGGAACATGAAATTGACTGATACTTTGCTTTCAAAAAGATACTCACAATTCAAAGCTAATTATTCACCATTTACAAAGAGATCATATGTTGGTTTCACAACCATATTAGTATATGTCGATGTCTTGGTTTTATCAGGTGATGACTTATCTGATATCAATTCTATTAAATAGTATTTAGATGATTGTTTCAGCATCAAGGATTTGGGTCACTTGAAGTTTTTCCTTGGCTTTGAAATAGCAAGATCTGTTCAGGGAATACATTTGTACCAGAGAAAATACACTCTGAATCTTCTGAATGATAGTGGACTTTCAGTTTCAAAGCCTTGACACACACCAATGGACCATACCATAAAGTCGCATAAGAAGTTAGGGTCACCTCTTCCTGGCAGTACTTCCTATAGAAGGTTGATAGGGAGATTGCTATATCTGACTAACACTCGCCCTAATATTACTTATGCAGTTAGTAGTTTAAGTAAGTTTTTGGATTTTTCCTCTACTGCTCATTATCAAATAGCTTTAAGGGTGCTTAGGTACTTGGAGTGTCATCCTGCCAGAAGAATATTTTTTCCACTAGTTCAATCTAACACTTCACTGAAAGGATTTAGTGATTCTGATTGGGTATCATGCTTGGATACTAGAAGATCAGTCACTGGATTTTGTTTTTATAATGGATCAACTCTAGTTTCTAGGAAATCAAAGAAGTAGTCCATAGTTTCTAGATCATCCTCAAAAGCTAAATACTGAGCATTAGCTCAAGCTTCATGTAAAGCACAGTGGCTCTTATATGTGCTTAAGGATTTAAATGTTACTCATCATGATCCAATTAACATTTTCTATGACAAATAAGATACTCTACATATTGCTACTAATTAAGTTTACCATGAGAGAACTAAACATATAGAACTTGATTATCATTTGATTCTGTACAAAGTAAAAGAAGGAATTCTTCATTTACTTCCCGTTTCATCTTCAGCACAACTTGCTGACATTTTTACAAAAGTCTTAGCTTATGGTCCTTTGAATTCCTTACAATCCAAGCTTGGAATGTTAGATATTCATATTCGAACTTAGGGGGTGTTGATGATCAACTTTCAATTCCTTTAGTTGTTATGTTTGTTATTGATCAAGTTAGTTCATTTTCTATGTTAGTTCTATAGGTTTCTCACTCGTATATAAACTAGTTGTATCACTTCTAACTGTAAGCTCAAGGAATCTATTTTCTCGATTCAGTCTCAATTTTTTCTCTTTTCATCTTTTTCTCAGTTTCAATGTTTTTAGTTCAATTTTGACACTTATCTAGATTAAGAATTCATCATTGCGTTACATATATAGAACCCGTGCAAAATCAAGGGACGAGAGGAAGATTGAAAGGAGAATTAAGTATAGAGATATAAAATGATAAATATAATAATGATATAAACTTTTCAACTTACAAAAGCTATAATTTATCACACTTTCTCAAACATGAGATTATAGAAAAAATTGATTCAAAGTATCAAAATATGTTGAATTTCAAATCACGATCACATTTTCAAACAAAATTTTGGATGCACCAATCACTAATCCAAACATGTTATTAATATCTTCATTTTCAGTTATATTATGCATAATAATGGTAAAAAAATATATGTTAGTTTATTATTTTATTATTCAATATATTATATAAAATTAAAAAAGATATAATTATCACCAATTTGGTTGAACCAACCTTGAATTAGTGTCATTACAATTTTGAATGAACGAGCTGATTTTATAAAAGTTATAAAAAATTGTGATTTGGAAAAGGAATGGTCAATCGGAATCTCCAAAGAAAATAAAAAAAGCAAATATAAAATAGTACTGATATGGTATGAACCTTTAAGCCTAAAAATTTCCCAAGTTTGAATTATTATAAAATCAAAGCGATATGTATATATACCAACTGACATCCCCAAACATCTTTCTTTGCACATAGCCTGTCCATTAGAACCATAAGCATATATATCTCCTAGTTCATGGCATATTTCTGAGTCCAAGAACGGGCAGTACTCTCGTACTTGGCTCTGTCAGTCTTGTACATGTGGGCAATTTCAGGCACCAAAGGATCATCCGGGTTGGGATCTGTCAGCAGGGAGCAAATTGACAGCAGCACCTGCCACAAATTGCATTGTTAATGAAAGTCTAAATACATAAATATCTGCTGCTGAGGTAGATAAGTTTCACTGCTATAGTTAACTGAGATGGTCAAAAGTTTCTTGCGCTTTCCACTTTTTTATTTAGATGTAGATTGAAGACAATGTAAATTGCTTTCCTTTCCTTTCCTTAGATTTTAGCAAAAGTAACTTGAGAGGTTAGGCGAGGAGACTCCTACAAGGCACAAGTCACAAGTATAAAGTCTCATACCTTGGAAACAGTAAGAGCAGGGCTCCACTGTTCTTTCAGAATGTCAAGACAGATGCTTCCGTTGCTGTTTATGTTAGGGTGATATACCTTTGTTCGGAAGGAAACCTACAAAAACCTCAGTGTCATGGCATGCAGACTACACAAGAATACCAGTGACAGCACTGGTTAAAAAAAATCAATAAATAGAAAGTTACCATTGGAAAATGGAAATTATGATATTTGATTGTATTTATAATTTCAAGTGCTATATATTTCAACAAAAAATTTTCTAATTTTAATTCCTTAACTAGTGCCCTAAAGGCACTCATTGGCATCCCAAAAACATAAACACTAATAAACCAATTCAAATTTAAAAATGAAAGAGTCAAACATCTCAGCCCAAGTATATATTAATTTCAAAATAATATTCCTAAGAAATTGGTTAAGATGATCAATCTCTTAATGTTTAGAGTCACATAGATTGCAGGAAAGCATTTGAACCCATCAGGTTGGTTTAGGTCTGGTTAGTTACCTTTGGTGGCTTAAATGGATAATCTGGTGGGAAGTGAATAGTCACAAGGAATACACCACCAGCATAAGGGCTGTCTGTTGGACCCATAATAGTAGCTTGCCAATGAAACATGTCATCACCAACCGGGCCTGCAAGTGTGGATAATATAAGAATCATTATAACCTTCATATACAAAACAAAGAAATTTTGGCTGTCCTTGGCAGTTGGCACAGTATATTAATATTTTATTATTTTATATATTATTTTAAAAAGGCTATATCATATGAAAGCATAAGACATGTTTAGTTTAGCGTTGAAACGTGGTAAACTCACGTTTCTAACGCTAGAAATAGTTGTGTTCTGAAATCCAAACTTGAGTTTGGCCAGTTTCAATGCTAAACCAAACACACACTATATATTATTGCATGGTCAAGAATAACTTTTCTCATGCAAACATAATCTTACACACATACGCGCGCACACACACATGTGTGAGCGTCAACTACTACACACACCGTCATCTTAATTTCATTAATTCCTTTCCATTTCATCTCAAACAATTCAAACCTTTACTTTACTGTCAGGGTTGGCTACATGAATCAGCAGTCAAAAGTTCAATATCAATTCAAATATTACACATTACTTTAACAGTATGGCCTATGGTTTTCTTAGTTATATATCTACCTCTAATTATTGGACTACTCTCCATCAAATCTACTTTCCTTCCCGAGCTCCTGCAGGTCTTCTTCACATATGCCCAAACCACCTAAAATGAAACCCAACCATCTTTTCCACATTAAGTGCTACCCCAATTTTCTCTCTAATGCACTCATTCCTAATCTTGTCTCTTGTGCATCCATTTATCTATCATAAAATTCTCACTTCTGCAATATTGAGGTTTTTTTCTCATTTTTTTTCTTGTTGGTGGATCAATCTAATTACCCCAAGCCCACCCAAACTCTAAATTTTTGTTTGATCTAATTCAACCTCATTTTCCCCTTCTGTTCAGTGATTCAATTTGTGGTTTGGATTCGGTGTGGCTGATGATTTCTTAAAGCTACATTTTGCTGGGTGTGGGCGTGTGGCTGATGGGTGATCCAAAAAACATGTAATTTTTCCTACAGTATTCACACAGTTCCCTATCACACATAGGAAATGGTGTATAAGACAAACCCATATCAAACAACTCATCCTCATTGTATCATATCTCCATCCATTTCCAACAAATTTCAATTCACTCGTAAGAATATTTTTTAATCTTGTCCAGGTATAATGCAACTCCCCCATAAATAAGCTACTTCACATCAGATGAGAGCAGATAAATTGTATTTAATAATCACAAGTCATATTACAAATGACAAATAAATGAAAAGAGATAACAGATTAAGATGAAGGGTCAAAAAAGAAAACATGAGAAAAACATTTGACCACATGTGAATGTAGAATGATCCAGAAATACATAACATGTTAATTTATTTTGCTTGCACGTGTACTAAATGCACACATCATTCAAAGTTACTGAAAAAACAGTGAGCAGAAGGAAGAGAGAGAATGCCAGGGCAAACGAACCAGCACTGCAGGAAACAGGAGGGTCCTTCTGCAGGTCCTTCAACTCCTTAGTTATGCGTTTTGAAGCCATCACAAGTGCACTAAATTTAAGACACAAATGTCAGGCTCCTAAATTAAAAGATTGCAACACTAAAAGAAAAAGAATAATTGTGAATCCATTATAAATGCATTTAACATGACCTATACATCAATTTCAAAATCAGAATTAAGTAAACTATGAGCTCTAAATTCTGAGGACAGTAAAATAGGCCAAAAATTCCTTCACTCCAAGAAAATTAAAACTCGATTCACTTTAAAAAATAAGAATACAAAAAATTAAATAAAACAAACGATGTTTTCTTGCATTCTTTTTTCAAATTAAGAAAATATTGAAAAGAATTTCGCAGAAGATCAATATCAAGTCAATTTTGAATCAAATTTATTTAGGTTCACTGATTAAGAAAGTAACTAAATACCCTTAATTTGATCAAAATACTACATCTGAATAAATTACCATTTCACTCTGATAATGCTCTTTCTCGTTTTCCTTAGAAAAAATACCAAAAGACAAAGATAAAATTGAAAAAATAATAACGTTATCTTTTCTTTTAAAGTGATAAACGAATTGAAATAAACTAAAGTAGCGTTTGGCATGCAGACAAAATGGAATGGAACAAATTGTTCTATTTTATTCACCCTTTCTAATGGAATCAAAATTTACCACCTTTTAGCCTTTTTGTTCTATTTTAAAAATGCACCAAACATAAAACAGAGCACATGTTATGTCCCATCCCATTCTAAGCTGTCAATTAAACACTGCCGAAAAACCTCAAAAGTGATAATTATTTTGAAACAGGGGTTAACTTAAAAACCAACTTATCCACTGCACAAAAACAGAGTATCTGATAAAACTTTCACAAAAAATACAGTGCGACCATCATAGCATAACCTACTAAGGATGAGCACAGGTATAAGTATTTTAATTAAAAAAGATCTTTCGTTGAAAAGATCACTGAAACCAGGATTAAAACCCAGAATTGTTTCCTTGCAATCTCTTGAAACTATGTAGACTGTATATAAGAAAAAGATTTTGCAACAGAGCAACAAGAAGTCAATGTTGATCCAATCGTGTTCGGCTAATATTTATCTCAAACGTACGATTAAAGATTAGGACGAGTAAAAGGATAATTATAACTTCTAACAAAACCAGCTTATCAAATGTACACATAATAGTATGATAGCAGATTCAAAGTGAGAGTAAAGAACATAACCTAAAATGCTTTCGAGATTTTTACCAATAAAATAAAATAAAACCCTAGCACAAATCATCACTGAAATCGGGGAATTAAGCTATGCAGGTTTACATAGTCATCGCTGAATGCCCAGCACCAAATATCACAATCTTTAAAAAGCCACATGAAATTACGAAAAACAAAAACGAAAACAAGAAACTATCAGCACCGCTGTCAAAAGGCAGGAGAGGAGAAAAAAACATGAAATCAAACCCTAAAAACCCCCATAATCAAATTCACCCTCCATCATAATCCGATCAAACAAAACAAACACACATAGAAGTGTTGCATAGGGAGAAATTGAAAGAAAAGAAGGATCAAAATCGACGGAATCGAAAAGAACAGAGGCATTTGCAGCAAACCTTGAAATCCTAGGGTTTGAAGCTTGATCAGCGATGAGAGAGAGAGGAGCGGAAGGGACGAAGCGTTGAGGAGTGAAGAGTGACTCTATGAGACTGTTCTTTATATACTCTTTCGTGCGTCCATCTGATGCATGCCATGCACGTGAGCCAAACAAATTTTGCACCATTCTTTTTTATAATATATGTGTGTAGTAGACAAATTATATTATAATATTATATATTTATATATAATATAAGTGCTTATTTGGTGGTTATAATAGGAAAAGATAGAAAAAGATAAATGAGTTGATAAGAAAATGACATGGTAAGACGATTGAGAGAGAAGAGTATTGAGATACTATGATATAAAAGAGGGAAAATTATATCCTGGCAATTTCTAATATAGATCCCATCGAGATAAAAATTACATTAGAAAAGAGGATAAGATAAACCAACATAATAAACTTATCTTATCCTATTGTTATAACAATTATTGAAAATAAAAAAAGATGGGATATCAAGATCATATCATTTTTTTTATCTTAACAACCAAATGAACTGTAAGGATATTTATAAATCAATTCATTTCAATAAAAATAAAAAATTGTTTTTTATTGAATAGGATTGTATTTTTAATTTGTTTGATATTAAAAATTACATCCAATTCAATTCAATCCAAATATAAATTTCTGCCAAATTTATTTTGTTTGGTTGGTTATATCAATTGAAATTTTATTTAAAATTAATAAGAGAATAGAATTATCAAAGTTATCTAAATTATTTTTCTATTATATAATATTCCCTCTGGTCTTTTTCTATAAAGACACTTCTTATAAGTTTTTGTGATCTTTTTTAAAGGGGCACTCTCTTTCTAGCACTAGACAAGTCCAGTAGGAGAGAAAGTGACACACACAATATATGGGTCCCACACAGCTAGTTGGACCCACATATTGTGTACAAGTGGTGGGACCCACATATTGTGTGTGTCACTCTCTCTCCAACCAGACAAGTCCTGTAACTAGAGAGGATCCTCACCCCTTTTTATAAGGCACTTTACAATTCAATGAAACATTTATTACCATTTTTCTTTTTACCCTTATTAACTTTAATGTCTTTCCAATTATCAGATAGTAGTAAAATTAGTTAATGATATTAAATAAGGGTAAAAGTAGAAAATTAAATTAATTTTAACCACTTTTATTGATATGTGTAATTTGATTAGCCGTGTCTTATAAAAAGGACTAGGGAGAGTAAATTGCTATGCTCTTAGAATTCATCTTTCATTCACAGAGGAGCTCGTATTTAATTTTTTGTTGAAGAAAATATAACATTTTTCAAAGGTCTTGGAAATGTGACAAGCAATTAATGTTGGGGGTTTGTGAAGAATTTACATATTTAACAAGTGAGTCAGGGTAAAGTTTATGGTACACAAGTTGTTAACTTATGTACCAGTACACAACAAATGTGAACCTTTGATTTAATGTTTAAAACAGTGAAGGGTCGCGATTCGTATCACTTGGATTGACAAGGTGGTCTGAATAATAGGTGACATGAACCTTTTCTGTTTGAATACTGATGTCGTTAACGGTGTTATGATTGCGATATTTGCTCAGTGGTTCTTGGCGTATATTGTGTAAAAAAATTTAAAAATTTAGGGGACAAATCACCAACCTATGTACAGTTGAAAAGGGGGAATCTATCAACTGGGAGACTCTGCGACGTCGTTGGGTGTGAGTTCCGTATCTGTTCGAAGAAGTCCCAACCCCAATATTCTTTCGCGACCACAGTTAACAGGGTGAAAGGCGAATAGATTTGTGATTAACGATGAACAACCACCAAGGAAAATGATGTTAGAAATTAAGAGCAGAAATACTGAGTACATATTACAAAATGAGCTTACAAGATTGACCGATTGAACACCCACTATAGTGTAGATGCATATACTTGTAGATATATTATATGCAGGTTTTGAGGATGCCAATAGAAAGAAAATGAGATTGCAAGATTGACTAAAAGGAATTGGCAAAGAAAGAGCAAGGAGCAAGGTTAATGCAAGATCAAGACTACAAGTGATGTTAGATAAGTATTAGTCTAGTTACATAAAGTGTTAAAAGAATCCTAGACTTTGCAAGTTACTTGGCCTTAAATATAAAATTTAAGGGAAATGTTTTTATGAGGTAAAATCAGTTCAAAAGGAAATTTTTTGAACTGGTAATCAATTACCACATTGGTGTAATCGATTACCAGAAGTTATGAGATTCAAAATTGAAATCTTTTGAACTGGTAATCGATTACCAGAATTGTGTAATCGATTACCGGAGTGCAGAAAATACGAAATTTGAATTTCAGTCACAACGATTCATAATTTGTTTGAATTTTGAATGTGTAATCGATTACCACTTTATTGTAATCGATTACCAGCGAGATTTTTCTGAAAATTATGAAGAGACACAATTCCTTATCAAAAGATACAAAGTTTCAATTGTTCTATTCTAAATATATGTCTTCATTTTGAAAAATCAGCAGATTACACAATGTAAAACAACAAAAAGTGAAAAATCTTTTTAAGAATCATTTTGGCCAAACACTTGCAAATTATTAAGAATTCTTATAGGAACTTCAAGTTGTATCATTTACTCTAAAAGAGAGTTCATCTTATACAAACAATTATTCTCATACTGTGTGGTTAAGAGAGGGTGCCTCTCGTAGATTGTGGGTGAAACTCAACACAAGGGATAGGGTTCCAAGGTGTGTGAGTGTTCATCTTTTGTAAAGGATTTTACAAATAGTGAAAATCTCAAGTGGGTGACTTGAGGACTGGACGTAGGCAAGGGTTAGCCGAACCAGTATAAATTGAGTTTGCATTTCTTCTTCCCTTAACTTTTACTTATTTGTTGTGATTGCTAATTTGTTATATATTGAGAAATTAGGAGTTTTGCATTCATATTTCATCATAAAAGAATTGTTGTAAGTATAGTAAAAGATAAAAGTAAGTGAACGAAAAAAAGATAATTTGGATTAACTTAATTCACCCTCCCTCTTAAGTTACTTGAGGCCGCTTGTCTAACAAGTGGTATCAGAGCTTGCATCTTGTATAAGGATTAGAAGCCTCAAGATTAAATATGGCCTCATCAAATTCCCTTTTCACAGAAGGAAACTCATTTAACAGACCCCCCGTATTTAATGGAGAAGGTTTCCATTATTGGAATCTAGAATGCAAATCTTCATAGAGTCAATAGATCTAAATATTTGGGATGCTGTAGAAAATGGTCCTTTTATTCCTTCAATACAAGTAGGGAACGGAGTTAAAATAACACCTAGAGATCAATGGAGTAAAGATGACCAAAGAAAAGTCCAATACAATTTAAAAGCCAAAAACATAATTACATCTGCATTAGGCATAGATGAATACTTTAGAGTTTCAAATTGCAAAAGTGCAAAGAAATGTGGGATACATTAGAAGTAACACATGAGGGTACAAGTGATGTTAAAAGATCTAGAATAAACACTATTACTCATGAATATGAATTATTTAGGATGAATCAAAGTGAAAGCATACAAGACATGCAAAAGAGATTTACACATATAATTAATCATCTTGCATCTTTAGGAAAATCTTTTCCAAATGAAGATCTTATTAACAAAGTGTTAAGATGTTTGAGTAGGCAATGGCAACCAAAGGTGACTGCGATTGCAGAATCAAAAGATCTCACGACAATGTCTCTTGCTTCACTATTTGGGAAACTTCAAGAACACGAATTGGAACTATTGAGACTCAATCAAAGTGAAGAAAATGACAAAAATAAGATAAGCATTGCACTTAAAGCATCATCGTTTGTCTATGAAGAATATGACAACGAAGACATCATTGAGGAAGAAGATTTAGATGATGATGAAGAATTTGATCTCTTTGTAAAAAGGTTCAACAAATTCCTAAGGAATAGAAGGAATCAAAAGAGATCTACATTTAACACAAAGATAAAAGGAGAAGATTCCTCCACAACTCCAAGGTGCTTCGAATGCAATCAACCTGGACATTTGAGACTAGAATGTCCAATCTATAAAAAGAAAATGGAAAAATCCAACAAGAAGATCTTCAAAGAAAAGAAAGCATACATCACATGGGATGATAATGACATGAGCTCTAGTGATTCAAAAAATGAAGTTGTAAACTTGGGACTTATGGCTAGAGACTACGATAGTGAAGAGAAGAGGTAACATCTTTTAACAATAACATATCTTTTTCATTTGATGAATTACAAGATGCTTTCAATGATTTACATAAAGAATCATTTAGACTTGCAAAACTAGTATCATCCTATAAGAAAACTACTGCAAAATTAGAGAAAGAGATTTCAAAGTTAAATGAAGAACTAAATAGTCTTAAATCTGAATTTAAATTAATAAATTCTAATAATGAAAATCAAAGTTCTACTAATAATTTAGAAATTAGTAAAGTAACTCATTCCTGTATATCATGTCACAAATACAAAGAAGAAATTAATAAGTTAAATAATACAAAATTCACTCTTGGCAAAAATAACTTAGATATAATATTAGGAAATCAAAGATGTGTATTTGCTAAAGCTGGATTAGGATATGATCCTTCAAAGCAACAAAAGCTTTACAAAAATTTCTTTATCTCACATAACATGTCTACTAACCCATTTATTAAATGTAACTATTGTGGTAGAAAGGGACATAGTGTATCTACTTGTAATATAAGAAATCATGGTGTTCAACATGGACATATGATTTGGGTTCCAAAAGCACCCTCCCCAAAACTAACATTCAAGGACCCAAGATGATATGGGTACCAAAAGTTAAGAATTGTGTTGTAGGTGTGCTTGATGGCAAGACACTCACAATGGTATCTTGATAGTGGATGCTCCAAGCACATGAAGGGAGATACTTCAAAGCTCATTGACATTACTCCAAAAAACAGTGGACATGTCACTTATGGAGACAACAACAAAGAAGATACTCACAATACATGAAGAAGTCCACAAGAATAAGGAAGAAGTAAACATAAAAGATTCTACAATTAAAGAAACTCAAACCAACATGGATCTTCCAAGAGAGTGGAGAATTTTAAGAGATCATTCTCTTGACAACATCATTGGAGATTTTTCAAAAGGGGGTAATAACTAGACTATCTCTTAAAGATATATGAAATAATGTGGTTTTTGTTTCTAAAATTGAAGTTAAAAATATTGATGAAACCTTAAAAATGAACAATGGATTATTGCTATGCAAGAAGAGTTTAAATCAATTTGAAAGAAATCATGTATGAAAACTAGTTGATAGACCAAGTGATCATTCAATTATAGGAACAAAATGGGTATTTGGAAATAAATTAGAAGAGAGTTAGGAATCTTAGATTTCTCTAAATTAAACTCCTAAGTTTTTTAGATATGAAAAAATTTTGCACATGTAATCAATTACAAGGTATTCGTATCAATTACAAAGATATGAAATTTTTTTTTACTTGGCTAATACACTGTTTGGCTAATACTTACTACTTATGGATATATCTTGTTTAGTATTTGATGCTCTTTAATTATTTTTGATGATGCCAAAGGGGGAGAGAAAAGGAAAGGAAACTCTATGCTATGAAATTTAAAAAACACAAAAAAAAAAGTTTATTTGGGAGAGAAAAGGAAAGGAAAGACTATGAAATTGAAATTTTATTTTATCCCCAATATTTCTAGAAAGAAAAGAAAAGTGTTTTATTCAATATTTCTAGAAAGAAAAGATGAGTGTTTTGTCCCCAAATATTGCTAATATTGTTTAGTTCCCAAAATATAGCATTGTTTCTAAAAAGACAAATACTAAGAAGGAGACTAAAGGGAAGTGATCGATATATGTATACTTGAAATTATTTTTTCTTTCTTCCCTTAAAGATGGTTGTCATCATAAAAAATGGGGAGATTGTATATGCATATACTTGTAGATATATTATATGCAGGTTTTGATGATGTCAATAGAAAGAAAATGAGATTGCAAGATTAACTAAAAGGAATTGGCAAAGAAAGAGCAAGGAGCAAGGTTAATGCAAGATCAAGACTACAAGTGATGTTAGATAAGTATTAGTCTAGTTACATAAAGTGTTAAAAGAATTCTAGACTTTGCAAGTTACTTGGCCTTAAATATAAATTTAAGGGAAATGTTTTTATGAGGTAAATCAGTTCAAAAGGAAATTTTTTTGAACTGGTAACCGATTACCACATGGTGTAATCGATTACCAGAAGTTATGAGATTCAAAATTGAAATCTTTTTGAACTGGTAATCGATTACCAGAATTGTGTAATCGATTACCAGAGTGCAGAAAATGTGAAATTTGAATTTCAGTCACAACGGTTCATAATCTGTTTGAATTTTTGAATGTGTAATCGATTACCACTTTATTGTAATCGATTACCAGCGAGATTTTTCTGAAAATTATGAAGAGACACAATTCCTTATCAAAAGATACAGAGCTTCAATTGTTCTATTATAAATATGTGTCTTCATTTCGAAAAATCAGCAGATTACACAATGTAAAACAACAAAAAGTGAAAAATCTTTTTAAGAATCATTTTGGCCAAACACTTGCAAATTATTAAGAATTCTTATAGGAACTTCAAGTTGTATCATCTACTCCTAAAAGAGAGTTCATCTTGTACAAACAATTATTCTCATACAGTTTGGTTAAGAGAGGGTGCCTCTCGTAGATTGTGGGTGAAAACTCAAACACAAGGGATAGGGTTCCAAGGTGTGTGAGTGTTCATCTTTTGTAAAGGATTTTACAAATAGTGGAAATCTCAAGTGGGTGACTTGAGGACTGGACGTAGGCAAGGGTTGGTCCGAACCAGTATAAATTTAGTTTGCATTTCTTCTTCCCTTAACTTTTACTTATTTGTTGTGATTGCTAATTTATTATATATTGAGAAATTAGGAGTTTTGTATTCATATTTCATCATAAAAGAATTGTTGTAAGTATAGTAAAAGATAAAAGAAGTAAGTGAACGAAAAAAAAGATTAATTTGGATTAAACTTAATTCACCCTCCCTCTTAAGTTACTGAAGCCGCTTGTCTAACATATAGGAATTGTGATAACATATTAGAAAATGAGAGCAATAGATGAAAACCTAGAAAGGGAGACCAAAATTTTTGGGGGTGAATTGAAATATGTTATTCTGAAATGCAAACGGAGAAGAGTTTCGTTACACAGCTTTCAGGTACACGTGTCTTCTAACTTGCTTGTGCAGCGGTGCACAAAAGACTTACTTGTGTACCATAGAATGACCTAGTGAGCCAATGGTATCTCGTGAAGATTATTTATAGTTTCTAATAACTCGAGGTATACACAACTTGTGTGGGTTTTTAAGTTTATATAAAACTTATAATCTTATTTGATGTGTTTTGTGTATGTTCATATTCACCTCCAAGCATAACTAATAAATAAACTGCATTATCAAAAATGTTATAAAAGGTTTACAACCTACTAACCAGTTATTTTACAATATGCATAAATTAAAAAACTAGTTATGATTTTGTCCTTAAAAAAAACCCTAAACCAATATAAATCTTGAAAACATTTAAATATTAAAATTTAATTAAGTAATATTGAATTTATTTGTCTCAAGCTTCAACTTAAAAAATGACTATTTTGTAATGTGTATAATTAAAAATTAATATGAATGTAAATATAAATTAAAAGAAAAAAAAAGAGAGAATATATATCTCATTTTCGTTATTGCTACGAAGAAGCAAGGAAACCTACATACAAATAGTAAATATATCGTTATATATATTAGAATTTTTCTTAATATAGACAATATTTGTTTACTCGTTTTTATTTTTGGAACATTAGTAAGAGAATAATAATAATAATTTCACAACTTTACATTTAAAATGTATTTTACCACCTAGTGCGTGGATCAGCTGGTGAAGGGTTGTCCAGCTTAACCAGTGGTCTCGAGTTCGAGCCCTGGGTATGCAACTGCGTTAAATACTCGGAGGGAGAGCTTTTCCATCCATAAAGATCCTACTCGACTCTAACAAATTGTCTCATGTAAAAGATGCTTATGGTATTACACGAAAAAGTCTCTTATTAAAAAATTGAGATTATTACTTAAATCTAATAGTGACCATTCATTATGGTTGTATAATTAGAATTAACTTTTCGGTCTCCTCTCATAAGTGTATGTTCTCATTTGATACGCTCGTTACATACATACAAACGAATGTTTTCTAGGTAGACAAACTTAAATGATTTAACTCAAATTCATCTTGAGCTCAATATTAGGTGTATAATTCATACCAAGTAAAGCTTTAATTAGTCCAGCAAATAAAATTTTCTAAAAATGTAATATAATTTTAGAAGGATAAAATAAATTTTTAGCCCTTGTAAATATTAATCTTTTGATTTTCATCCTTATAAAAAAATTGGGTTTTCATCCTTATAAAATTTAAAACATATAAAAAATAGTCCCTAAAATCAGACTCCATTATTAAGGACTAATTTGATAGTTATGATGATTTTTTTGGGACCAATTTGACATTTTATGTTTTCTATAGTTAGCGTCTAATGTTAAATTGGTCCATGGATTGGAAGACCGTCGTAACTATCAAATTAGTCCTTGAAATATTATTTTAATCATATCTAATTAATGGGAGGACTAACTTGATTACGTCACTATCTTTCAAGAACTAATTTATTAATATTTTTTGAGGTATTAAATTGACCGACCCCCTAATCTTTTAAGGAGTTAAGCGATGTTTTAATCTAAAAAATAATAATAAAGTCAACATTTCATTTTAGAAAATCCAATTCTAATTTTTTTATAGGCTTAAACATAAAATATTAGGGAAGGGTGAATACTATCCTTTCTAGAAGGTGAGAAAAAAGTTGTAGATAAACCTCAATTATCATTGTTTTGAAAATCAAACTAGTCCAATCAATTTGACTAGAAAACCAGTTAGGTACAGACAAAAATATTAGCTAATCCAAAATTGGTGAAAAACTAGTTATGCATAAGCAATCACTTTCATTTATCATTTATTATTTTTTTGTATTTTTTATTTTTCAATTTAATTAAAAATATCATTTTAGCTCAATAAAGACCAAATGTCAGATTATAAAGGCCCTTATTAATCACTTATTATTAATTATTAATTTATATTATAAGACATTTGACCCATTTTATGTTGACTTATTTTTTACAAATTCATTTTAATGTATTACCTAATATATTATATAATTCTAAATACACACACATATAAATATTTAATTATCCCCAATTTATCCATGATTAAATAAGTGAAACATAAATTTCATTGGTTTAATGACTAGTTTGATTTTAAAACATTTCCAATAAGGTTTTTTTTTTTTCATAATCATAGGTGCTTAGGGTATACATTAAGTCCAATGGTTTTGATGAAAAGATAATGATAATAAAACTTAATAAGCACTGATAAATACTGGTTAGGATGAAACCAGAGTACATGTATAAAGCTAGTTTTTGGATCTCGACTTGTTGTACATACAAATTAGTGTCCAACATAAACAATTTTAGCGGCCACTTCACTTCAGCTTTACTTTGAGACAAGTACATACCTGTAATGAATTAATGAAATTTTGAATGTAGCTAACATCATAATTTACAACACAACTAATTAACCGCCCTCTCATTTTTCCCCTTCACAAGAATTTCTTTCTAGAGATTTTGGGCATGTACGTATTTTATAACATACATGGATTGCATAGAAATTGAGGCAAACTAGCTGTAGGTCTCAGCAAGTTTCATCCCCATTGTAAACAGGTATCTGCCACTTTTTAGTATTCTTTTTTGGGTCATCAGTGAGGCTAAGATCTGTCTCATCTTCCTTGAACGTTCTAATGAATGTTTTAGCACCCATCAATATAAGCCTCTCGATCATGAACAATTGGTAATTGTTCTCAATCACCGGATCTAACATATGGCTATAATTTGACGAATATGCCAATCTATACCTGCAAATTTGAATCAATCACCAAGAAGATCAAGTAACAGTATTTGATGTCAGCCATAAATTTCGTCCATAAAATACAGCATATCAGAGTCATTGTTACTTAATTTCTATAAAGAATATGGTTAGGTAAGATCAAGTGATCATAAGCTGTCAAATCTAATAACTAGCCACAAATAATCCATCAACAAACAGACAAAGGACATGGTAAAATAAAACTTGAAGAGGTAATAAAATTATAACTTATAAAGTGCAAAGCGTGGAGTCTCAGATTCAGTTCAGGAAAATGCATATTAGTATTCTACAATAATTGCAAAATCCAGATGTTATGTTAAAAATGGCATATACTGAACAAAGTCTAGGACATACAACAAGCATATGCATGTTGTTTTGATCACCAGTGCATAAACAAAAATCAGCTTCATACCCCTGATTTACAATGTGAACATGAGAACGTTTACCTGACAGAAAGCGATGAAAAAAACCCTGGAGTCCTTTCATTTGAAGCAATAAACAAGGTTCTTCCAGGAGGGACCCATTTTGCTATTCGACAAAGAATAAACTCAGGGCGTGTATCCCTATCAAGGTGTGGATGCAGGCTCCTCACTACACCCAAATCTATCCTTCCTGGTCTTTATTTTATCCCCACGACGAACATGGATGGCATCATAATCACCAAGTAGTGCTTTGATCTGCGAACAACAGTCTGATCAGAAATTTGTGTACAACAAAGAGAGATTGTTCTATTGTAATGCCACAGTTTTAACATGTAAAGCATATAACAATCAGAATCATAAACTTCTGAAATTTGCAGAATAATTTGAGCAAAAAGTCATGTGTTGATTGCAAATATAAACTTCATCAACCCTGTCCAAATTTTTAACCTTATGATAAAGACTCTATCTCAACTACCAATACTAGCTTACAAGATCAACACAGAATACATCTATACGGAAATTGATAAACTTTTAGAACATAATATCCTGTTTGTATGTAAGGTAGAAAACATAGATGATGTTTTGGGACCAAGGAGAGCGATTGCATTCACTCAATTGACATGACAGCAATTGCCTATATTCGGTAAAGCTCAATTAGGTTCCTCACAGAGGAGTACCTGGTACACAAAACAGTCAACTACTTAACCCTTGTTGGAATATATGGAAAAAATCTCATAAAATCAATCTTTTATCTTGGAACATTTTAGAGTATCTTAGGTGATCTCTTAGGATAGATTTCTATATATCCTTATTATATTTCATGATTTGTTTTCTTCAATAATTAGAATTAAGAGTCTAGTACAAGTATAAATAGGGTAGTGTTTTGTAACACATCCAACACGTCACATATGAAGAAAATATCAATTTCAGAGTATCTAGTTTCTACTCTCTCTCCTTTTCCTCACTCTATATCTAAAATTCTAAAACTCCACAACTTCCACATGGTACCAGTGTAGTACTCTACTGCATGATAGGGATGGCACCCGCCCGGGGCGGGGCAGGGAGTACCTCCCCACTCCCCATCCCCACCCTTATTCCCCGCGTCGGAGCAATATTTTCTCCCTTCCCCATTCCTCATATTGCCACAGGGATCCCATAGCTAGGTTAATTTTTAAAGAAAAGGCTAAAAGTCAATTATATATATATATGTGTGTGTGTGTTGTATATATATATATATGTATGTATGTATGTATGTATGTATATAATTATGATAGTTTTGTTAATTTAATTATTTATGGATCTTGTGAGGCAAGGAGCATGATCCCACCCTACCCCCAAATATACTTGGAGCGATTTTCCATACTCATCTCTATCCCGGTAGTGGGAAAATCTCCAAACACAAAGTTCTAAACGAGGTAGGTCGTACAACAATCCTAAAATGATAGGGGAAATTGCCAATCTTACATATATATTAATTATTTTATATGTGTTGGGGGCGGGACAAGGAACCCATGGGGCGGGGGGAATGATCCCAATCCCCATCCCCAAATATGCTTCAGGGGGGTTTTATCCCCATCCCTGGGAGGAAAAATTCCCCACTCTCAGGTCCCCAAATGGGGTAGTCCCAACGGATATCCCCAAACTCAGTTAGACATTGCCATCCCTACCTCCATGATTTATCTCGTTATTATTTTGATGCCAATTTCCTTAAAATCCAAATCTTTACTTTATTTCCAATATTATATTTCTTCCTTCCAATTAGTCGTCTATCTTGTGTTTTCCTTCTGGCACCCGTTTTTGGTTCGCCTTTGTTAGTGGGCTTTTGTGATGATGCCACTACCACAGTACCACAATCCTTGCTGCCCCATACACCTAGACATGTCATTTATCATTTTGCCATGTCCTTCCGTCAACCTGTCACTGCTTTTTGAGCAATCATTGGCCACTGCTCACCGCCACCTTCCAATGACTCTTTCAGCAAACGTTTGGCCATTCAGACTTGTCTCATCAGTTCATCCCCGGTGGTTTCAAGCTGAACCAGCCTCACGCAAACATTCCCTTTCATCCCCCTTCTACACCACTAATGGTGTAGATTTGTCATTGTTTAAAACTCAAAAATAGTTTTCTTTTGTCTACAGGATTTCTCATCTGTTTCTATTCTTACTTATTTCTTACGTGCCCTGGTTCTTTTCTTTTCTTATAAGGAAGAAAAAAGAGGGAGGGCGGCACAGGGGGTGTGAGGGTATAGGCCTAATGACCATCATCATATTCACAGCACCATTATTTTATGAAATTTCTTCATTCATCTATGCATTAAGAGATTCACAAGAAATACTAGATCGACTTAATTGAACATCCCCAATAAAATTGATACATTTTGTAAATAAAAAATACGTCAGAAAAGTCAAGTTCCATATAGTCAAGTCCATGACCTGTTGCTGACTTGCAACAAGCTAGCTCATAAAAGATACATATTTCAAGGTTAAGGTCAAGAAACCTTTAGCCTACAACCTCCATGTAATCATACCAAGAACAGACACAACTCACACAAGACAACCTTGGCCAACATTTCCCCTTGAAATAACTCAGGTTTTTTCTTGATACAAAATATCCAAATCAAATATAGAAGAGCATATAATATTCACATTCTAACAATTGTATGCCTACAAGAAACAGATTTAAAACCTTTTAAAATAAAAACAAATTTTAAATTAAATTAATTTACAAGCAAAAGCTGAGTTAAAGCAATTATGTATGACCTTTTTCTGCTGCATCTCTTAGTTTCTTTGCAGCCATTGAGGGTAGAAATGAATATGGCAACATTATAGCACTACGGTTGTTTCGATCCTTGCATTCCATAAACCTGGAAGGCCATCATTAGCACCTCAATAAATGACCAAAACATTCAGAATAATCTCTGATCATGGAAAAATAACAGCCTATTTTATGAGTAACCATCTATGTAGTAGCTTCATTTTGGCAGTTTGCAAGGCATGATTTACAACTCAACTTAGTTTTCGAATAGCACATTGGGCATATTTTAAACTCAATCATAAGTTAGACATCAGTCATGTCCATTAGTTTTAAATTCAATAGCTCAGGAGTTTTCGTCAAAAATTTCTCTATTAAACACCAACCCCTCAATTTTGCAAGTTTCAAAATGAATTCCTTAACAAGAAAATATAGGTTAAATGAATACATATTTCAATGTGGAGTGAAGCCAAAGAAACTTCAGTAGGAAGTAAAAGTTTCAAAAAGCTTCACAAGGGTCACAGTCACAGATTTAGTGAAAATTTAATACTGTGAAATTTTTCCTAGTAATGAGAATGATCATGAATCGCAGTTTCTCAAGTATCACAGATTGCACACAGAAAATTTGCTAATTATTTTCCTTATCTAACAGGAAATTGTTATTGTTTCCTGCATAAATTGGTGAATGTGTGAAGTCAGATATGCTTCATTTTTTATAGAAATGCACCCCACTTCTATTCTAGAAATCAACCTTAATTTGCAAAAGAATCAAATAAAAAGGTTGCAGTTCAGCATACTTTAAGGAACAATTTGGAAAAAGGAAAAATGAGTGGGGAGAGGTAAGATTGACCAACCTACCAAGAAAGAGGGCTAGCAGTTCTGTTTATGAGCAGCAGATCAGAGTAGCGATTATTTTCTTTAAGTTCAACACGGCTAACTCCTTCCACATGAGCAACTCCCCTGGCCTCCCAATTTCATGCTTGTTGATTGAACCTGATACCACTCTTTCGAATTGTCCAAAATTACAGGGACAGTCTCTGACATGAGTTCTGGATCGTATAGAGAATCCATGGCACAAGAACTCGCTGCCCACCTATCATAGAAAAAAACAAGGCTAGCTAAATCAACCAATTAATTTGCAATGCAAAACATAACAATAAACATATCCAAGTAAAGCCTCAAAGCACAACTCACTGTTCCTCCGAACTAGCATTACTAGAATGATGAAGGATCCCTTTCTTATTATGAATGGGATTAATACACATCCTCGACGGCATAACAAAAGTCCTTGCAATAAGCAAGAGCTGTTAAATTAACATGAGAAACACCAGCACATAACAAGTTTACTTAACATTTTCCTCTGCAATCCAAAATGTTCAAATGTAATCCTCAGAAACCTACTTCAATCACAATGTAACACTTGAATAAAATAAGTGTGTGGTTCATTCTGCAAATTATAGAAACTCATTTCCCATTACACCAAAAAGAGACAGCTAAAAATTGGGTGTAGCATGAAACAAGTTTGAATAATATGAAGACAAAAAAACTCCCAAGTTCATTATCAATCTTAACAAGATTTTTCACATTATCCCTACACTAAAGAAACAATAATAGAGGTCCTCCACTTATATTTCTGATAATATTAGTCCTCAACCTACATACATGTATCATAAGTTAATCCTCCATCAGTTCTAATTTGACTAACAGAAAATAGGTTAAGAACCTTCATTCCTCTTTCTTTTTTTTATGTAAGAGATTAATATGAAAAATCTTGCCAAGATTGAAGACTAAAATGGAGGTTTACTCATATGCTCCATAAACAACAATTGCATTTTGCAGCAATGAAGAGATGCATCTAAATTCTGAGATGAGAAAAATGTGAGTTTTGTTTAGTGTAACGATGATACCTGCGGAGATAGATGGCCTCTTCAAGGGCGCACCTGAGGCTGGATTCCTGGTGACCCAACCCCTCACAGGATCCGCAGTGCTTTCCAGGGCAGTCGATTCGGTTGCCCCAGTAGATGTACTTATCAGAATGGTGCTGCCCTTCAACTCGAACTCGGAGGTGTGATTTTGAAGACCCAGTTGTCGAAACCAGAGACGACAACAGGAACAGGAACGCTATTGCAGCAACTGCTCCGCCTAGAACCAGAATTGTAGATCTCGGTGATTTTGATTTCCCCTTTGAGCTTCTGTGAAATGCCATTGCGATTTCACAGAGATGGTTGAGAGGAACGCCAGTGTTTGTGTTTCAGTTCAATAGAGACTCACTCACACATGGGTGCGAGACTGTTTTGCCATTGCTGGTAAGAAAAGAAACTATATACTCCTTTTTTATTTGATAAAAAAAAAGTGTACTTCTCCTAATTTTTTAAAATTATTAAGCTAACATATTTAAAAATTTTATCAAAATAGTGTCCTAGAAAAAATCTTATAAGTTTTTGACGTAATTAATACTATAATGATAATTATAATTAATTTAAAATAAATGTGTGCTATTTTAGGGAATCAAAAGCAAAAATTTTACCTTGTGTTTGGGTTATGTGTGTTTATGTCCAATGTAAACCGTAAAAATGAAATTGAAAAATTGAAAATCAAAACCCACAAAAATCAAATTTTTTTTATTAGATTGGATTTCGAATTCTATGTTAAAAATTGATCCAATTCAATTCAAATCGGACTTATATACACATATTATTTTAACTATAAAATAATCATATATTTATACTTTATATATATATTTTTATGAAATTACTTATATTAATATAATTTGTATGATTTTATCATCTAATATCATGTTAATTTCACTATAAATATATCAATTTTAAACTAATTTTAAATTGGTTTTCATGTCACATGTTCTTTTTATATAATTTTTTATTTATATTACTAAATATAAGTTCCAATGAAAAAATATTTACTATTATTTCATAATTATAATATTTTAATCTAATATTTAATATCCTTTTAAAAAATCGAAAACCAAATCCAATCTAATTCAATGTAAATTGGATCGGATTTAAAAATAATCAGAACCGATCAGATGAAATCGTAAAACCGCAATGATTAGATCAGATGGTTTTTGCTTCAAAACTGGTCCAAATAAACTGCGGACACCCCTAGTTTGGATAGAATATTTTGAAATTTCAAAGAATTTAATATACAACCAATTAAATTCCCATCATTTTCAAAAAAAGAAATGGTATTTATACAATAATGGTGTACAATAATATTTTAAAGGCTTAAATATGTTTTTGTCCATATAAATATAGGTCATTTTGTGTTTAGTCCCTAGAATTTTTTTTATTTTTAGTCCCCGTAAAATTTTCTGTTAGTGCCTTTGGTCCCTAACGTTAAGTTTATGTTGATGTGGCAAACAGACTGCCACGTGTCTCAACCTAAGCCTTTTACTGAGTAAGTTAAAAAACCCCAATTCTTCTCATGATTGTTTGTATCATTCTTCCTCTCACTCTTCCTCACATCTTCATGCGCATCGTCCCTCATGGTTGGTAGCTCGAAGTCCTCGTCCGCGTCTAGATTCTCAAGGAAGAGGTGTGGCTGTGGTGATGAGGTAGTTGTGTTCACTGCCGGTAGCAGGGCGAAAAGCCCAGAGAAGAGATTTGAAGGTGCCCTAACTGGAAGGTGTGTATTGGTCAATTTTTCGTGGTTTCGTTCTCCCCGTTTTGGTTTCTATTATTTGATTTTCTAGGTTTGAATTCGGTGATGGTTATTGGGAAACGCAGGACGTGAATAGTGGTGGTCTCTTTGAGTTGGTGGAGGAAGATGACAGGTTAGAGGGCTGTGTTGGTGGAGGTTGCTTGCAACTCATCAAAAATATTGATCGAAACTCTTAAGCTGAAGAATTCCAAGCTGCATATGAAGTTGGAGAATGAAAGGACTTCATCGAGATTGACCAAGAATTTGCTTTAATGTCTCGGGTCATGTTGTGTTGTATGCATGTGGTGTTTGTTAAAATGTCAATGTGGGACAAAATTTGGGGTTTAGGGGGTGTTTTAATTTCTGTTCCTTTTTCAGTTGAGACAGTTGTTTGTAATGAGATATATTAAGAGCCTGTGTTGGCTAATGTATTTTGAGTTGTGCATTGTATTAAAATGGCCACTTTGGAATGAAATGAACTATTCTTATTGGTTTGTTATTAGCCTCATATGGTATTGGCAAGATTTGTGGCACATTTTAATAGCAAGAAAAGAGAATAAAATAGGAATGTCTCCAATTTGCATAATATCACTTCTTTACTTTCCATCAGAGAAATACACATCATCAGTGCCTTCATCAGAATCACTTCCATCATGAAATCACTGACATCAACATCCCCACCACCTTGTTCACTACCCTAAACATTTTCCCCATCACCTGTTTCAACCTCTCCCTCATCAAATTTTGTCTCCCTCACTCCACTCATCCTATCACCTACAACATTTTCATTCTCACCATCTTTGTTATATGTCAACAATGCATTATCCTTAACCAAAATAGGCTCAGCAATCTGTGTATGCTCAACATACAAATCCACCTCATAACTATGCAGCAACGCATAATTACCCATTTCAAATGCATGGGAGTCCCAAGTAATGCTTCTAAAGGTCCTATTCATTATGCCTATATCTACATTTCACCACAAGTTAACTTTCTCATGGTACCCTAAGTCCTTAATCAGTCCTAAAGGTTCAAAATAACTTCAGTTATCAATGTCTATGTTATGAATTGCATGGACTTCTCCACCCTCATACCTCCTGTACAACCATTCACAAAAGCCCCCCATGATGCACCACTACTGTAAAACTCATGCCTACAAAAGTAAATTCACATGAAAGCTAAATTAATATACAAATATATACGGTCCCCACACCCATCCAAACAATTATTTACTCATCCCAAAAATATGATCTGAAACATACCCGACAAAACCCGTCCCAACCCACATGGCAACAAACTATTATATTAGGGCTTTGATTACTAACCTTTCGAAACAAAGATTCTGCCTCAAGACACCTTTAAACGGGATGATGAAGGCTCACACATCGTCCATACAGTCACCCACGTAGCACTTAGTCCACACAATCACCCACGTCGCAAAAGCTCCACGGTCCTTGCAGTAAAAGCTCCACAGTGAAATTGTTAAATGTTAAGGGTGTTGAAGAGTTGAAGTGGGTATCTTTTACGAACTAGGGTTAATTGGTAATTTACAATAACTAAAATTTAATTAATTAAACAAGATTAAAAACGTGGCAAGTGATGTGGCAGTCTGTTTACCACATCAGCATAAACTTAACGTCAGGGACCAAATGCACTAACAGAAAATTTTATAGGGACTAAACACCAAAACAAAATCTAGGGACTAAACACGAAATGACTTATATTTATAGGGACCAAAAACATATTTAAGCCTATTTTAAAACAATGAAGAGAAAGAGAGAAGAGAGAAGTATAAGATAAGATAAATGATTGTGATGTAATAGAAAGATAAACAAATATAAAGTGTGTTGTAAAACATGTAATTAATGTAATATAACCATGTTGTACAAATAACATAACCCTTTGCAAATAAATCTCTTTGTTTTGTGTTCTCTAATGAGTTGTGTGGATGACTTGACTTTGCTCTGAAGTGACTAGAACCGTTGGTCCCAGTTGTGCAACATTAATGTTGCGTTTGTTTGTATGAAAATGTTGCAGAGAGAAATAGGCATGAGAGAATTAGAAGAGTTTTTTAAGTCACCTAGTTGATTTATAGCTTGTTTGTGTTAATGTTCACACAACATCAAACGTACGGTTTCAGTGATCCATCTATTTGTTATGTGTGCATTGGAAAGCCGCCAAAACCACATCCAACGGATTTCCAAACACGCTATTAGTTGGTTTTAACAAAAGAGAGTAGAGAGAATTTTTGAACGTGGGACAACCGGTTGTTCTCTTGCGTTAAAGAAACAAGGAAGCAAGTGCTTTATATGGTTTAGATTTTACCAGTCTAGTTTGACCTTATGAAATTGTTATCTATTTCTTCCCCTTGGAAATAAAAAAATAATAATGTGCCTGGTTTAAGTTATCTAATTTTGAAGATTCTTCACTGGGATTGAACGCACATTTATCCCAACACACAAGGTGATTAGCTTCTGAACACCCTCAAAGTTTAACTTTGGTATCATTGGAAGTTTGGAGCCATCTAAAGATATTGTATATAGCTCATTGACCAAATGCCATCCACATCTGAGGAAAGGGTTTTGTATTTTCCTGGTTTGCAGGCCATTGCATATAAAAAATACTATCCCTTGTGGACTTGAAGAATAATAACATATAACATAACATGTAAAATACAAAGGGAAAAGCTAAAACTCTGTCAACTATCAACGTGTTCATATGATAAGGAAGTTATTGATAGGTGCCATGGGTACACAAGGGATAAACCCGTAAAAACAACTCATTTTTTAGCAGTTCCGCTGGTCCTAAGTACAATTTCTGGTCTACTTCATCTGTACAAGCCTTAACTCAAGAACCACCAACCTAAAGAGAGTAAGAAACAAGGTGTGGAAAGGGTTGTGTGTATGTAAAAGTTGGAAATAGTGGGATTAACGTTTGGAGATGTTGCATATAGCTTCATCAGCAACAGATTCCTTTCAGCAACAGCTTTTATCATCATCTTTGATGTCTGCTGATGGAGTTAGCTCATGCATTCAGTTCTCCTCAAATATTTAAGGTCAATAAGGGAAAGCAAAAAATAATTGCATTGCAAACATGTGTGCCTTCTCTCAAGCCTTATGAAACGTGCGAGAAGAAAACCCCGTGCAGGAGTCTGACAAACCCCAAGAAACTAAGCTTCCCATCTGAGTGTCTTATCCAATCTTGAAGTACTATATGAACAGGTACAGATGGACTAAGCCCAAGTTCCTGAAACATATCAAGTTTAAAAGCTTAGTACCATTATACATGTGATGGGGGAAGTATACAGCAGATCAAGAATATCATTTGAGGTATTTGTCATGTTGATAAAATGCAGGACTAAAAGAGTAAAGATAGAAAGAACTCAAAAGAAGGACCTACAATTAAAAGAGGACAATTAAACACAAGTGGTTAACAGGTTCTTTATTTTAATTATATAAGTGTACTACATTTAATCATGTAGCAAGTGTGTTTGATTTACCCCAAAATCACATTACAAAGTGAATTCACGCCAATACTATATATTGGTATATTAGACAAACTAGTTTGTGCAGAAGAGATTACCGAGGCAAGCTCTTCAATCATAATTGGTCTATTTCCATCCTTTTCAAAAAGCTCATAGGCACGCCTTGCGTGTTGCTCCCAGCTCTCCATGCCCTCAAGTTGGTGAACACTTATAGCAGCAGCACAAAATTCCTCAAAATCTAATTTCCTGTATTGGATTGAACTAACCTGTAGCACGAGTAACAAATTAACTTTTCAGTGAAGCTGTTTTATTGAAAGATTCAGTGAGAAGTGAGGTAACTTACCATATGGACATAATCTAAGACTCGTGAATCCTTTGAGGCATCAGTGGAGCTCCTCAGAACAGCCTGCCAATTCAATGTTAATGCCTGATAGTGATTGGAAAAAAGAAACAATAACTTCAGGTATGTGCTCACCGTCTTAAAGTTCTGCATAGAGATTAATCCATTTTTGTTTGGTCCTAGCAGAGTAAATTGATCTCTGAGATAAGCTAGCTGAGCTACTGTTAATGTCTTTGCAAGAGCCTGTAAAAATGACAAAGTTTGAATCAATATATATAGCAATTGTCTTAAACAAAAACAAAAGGTTGCATCAAGAAATTTGAATAGTTTACTTAAACATGATGACAGGCAAGTACACAAAACTCTCCATCTCATCAATAAATTACCTTGTTATGAATTAAACGTGTTCAAGCTACTTGATCAGCCTGCAGAGATTTCTATGATTCTCTCCCTTTCATTCTTAAATTTTTGTCCTGACAGAGGAGGTTGAATTCCAATCCAAACTCATCATAGTTTCTGCCAAATTTAACAATCATCTTTTCTTCTTCCCTATTATGTTCCTTCTGGGCCCTCTAATAATTATTATATTAGCTAGAATATTTATTTGGGTCAACCTAGACAACCCAGATTTAATCATTGAATTCCAAAGCAACATACAAGTCTAAATTTGAAAGGTTGACAAATCCCACCAAGGTTAGACAGCTACAGAAGGTAGTGCAAGTTATACTTGTCAATTCCAAAGCAACTATTTACATGACTCTTTTTCAACTCTTCTCAAATTATACCATCCACTCATCTCATTTGAAACTTAAAAAAATTGACAGATAGAACAAAAGAAACTGAAATAACAATTCACCCATTAGATATTACATTAGGGTATCCTCTAAGACTGAGAGTGGTGAATCTACATTCTGAAGTCCACTCCCCCTTAAAGAATGACACGTGTCATTGTTAATTTTTTTCATTTAATTTTAAATTCAAATTCTTTTGAATTACTTATGCATAAATTTGTTTTAATTTTAAATATTTTTCCTTTTTAATTTATATATTTAGATTCTATCTGGATTATGTATACCTCATTTATAATTTTTAGTATTTTCTTTTCATTTACACCTTTTATACTTTACCTAAATTTTAAAAATATCCATGCAATGCATGAGATACTTGCTAGTCATATTAGAAAATCTGTTGCTAGATCAAGATATACCCAGACTCAATAATGAGATATTACAAGTGAAAAATGTAGAGTATAATTTTGATTGACTGTCTCATCAAATCATAAAGTGTTTGACTTTCCAAGTAGTTGTTATCATAGTCAAACTCTTCATTGGTGATATAATGCTTGATTAGATGATAGTGTAAAAATCTTTTACAATATCAAAAATTAAATTAAAAAATAGCCAAATAATATTACATACCCCTAAAGCTGATTTGCGTAAAGAAGATGAGCATATGTAAGCTTTAACAAGATTGTGGATTATCATATCCAAAGGTATCTTCAAATCATCATGATGATTCACCAACCATGGATGACCTATGCATAAAATCAGCCTATAAGCAAGAGAATTCACAAGATCAAAAGAAAGAAAATTAATACCATATATATGCCACCATTGGAAATGGGAAGACATACTGAGTGCCTGAGCTGCAGTTAATCTTTTACGATAATCCTTATTCAACAGTCTCTTTACAAAATCTATTGCATCAGCAGATAAAGAAGGCCAAGGAGCTTCATCAAAGTTTGGATCTGCCTTCAGGACCGCCCGAAATATACCAGATTCTGTCCGGGCCCAAAAGGGACGACTTCCACATAAAAGAATATAAGCAATTACACCAATGCTCCACATATCTGCTTCTGTCCCATAAGATCTATGCAAAACTTCTGGAGCTACATAATAAGCACTTCCTACAATATCATTCAACCTCTCATCTGCAAAGAACTTCTAATTATTAGCACTGATTGTTATATTTGCTGTCAAAAATGAAGAGAAAGTATAGAAAGAAGACAATAGGTCCAACCTGGCTTTACATAGTCAGACAATCCAAAATCAATGGCCTTCAACGTGGCATTTTCATCCTTAGAAGTGAAAAGAAAATTCTGAAGCATGAAACCAATATTCAAGATTAGAAAAACAGTGGAAGTATCCAAATTGAAGGAATAGGAATAAATACACCCATGTGAAGAAACATTCGATTGAACTCATCCTTACTGGCTGGCTATAACAAAAACATCCTTAGTTGTAAGAAACATATTAGTATATAAACACTGTAGAATCATAATAAGAAGAAAATGCTTTTAGTACTAATAATTATACAATATGGAAACTTACTAGAGAATTGTGTTAAATTTTGTTCAATGTTTTAAATTGCAACCGCAGTTACAGATGCAAAATAGAGGTTCTAGGGTCACGATTGCACTTGTGGCAGCCACATTTGTCCTCAGTTTCAAGGATTGCAATGTAACTGCAACTGCAATCGCAATCACAATTTAAAACCTTGTTTCTGTTTAATATTTAAGTACAGAAAAAATTGTCCAAGACTTGGTAGCTCAGTAATGAAATAAAATGTGAAACATTACTGGTAATGTCATCAATTAGAGGACACTACACTAGCTCCAGATGGTATCCTATTCCTGCATTCTTTCATAATACACATCATGTGGCCTTCTAAATTTTTACTGTAGTAACTTTTCTCTTCTTCTATTTCACTCTCCTGCCGTATCTATCCATATGTTTAAGATACACATTTTAGTGAAAAAAAGCAACAAGGCTTTGTCATACCAAGTACTAAGAGTAATTAAGCAGCTTGAGTGCCACGCAAGGGCACTGTTACACTAATGCAAAGCATGCAGCATCAAAGAAGAACATTTTACATGATTGACAGTTAATAGGAATGCATAACAGTAAGAACCAACATATAATTTTATCATCTAATTAATCCCAAAGACAAGAAATCCTGATGTATAAGTTTCTCAGTGACCACAAGAAATTTAATTAGCTCGAAGACTTAATCACCTCTGGCTTGAGATCACGGTGAACAACGCCCTGCAGATGACAAAAAGCTACCACATTTAATATTTGAATCATGACAACTCTGGCATCGTCTTCTGAGTACTTTCCACCCCTATACACCACAATTGAAATTGTTCATGGTTTAGAATGTCATTAATAAATTCAAGGGTAAAATAATTAAAGCAGAATGTCTCTTTATATTTTTTTCTATTTTGTGGCACAGGAAAGTGAAAATTGCCAAACATAGTTACCTGGAAAGAATCTTATCCAGCAATTCTCCTCCTTTGCATAACCTGGATAGCATAAGATACGGAACATAAGCTGTTAATTTGTTGGCTTGAATTAACAATTTTGAGTTTCCTGCTTAATAAACCCAATATCTCAAAACAAACAGCATAGTTATTTTACTGCCTTGGAAGTAAATACCAGATATTAGGGAAGTCTTATGTCAATGAGTACAAGTAACAATGCAACATGAAAAGTCTTCTTTTCCACAGAAAACTTATTCAGATGGGGATGATAATGCCAATTCAGTAGCATGAAAGCTTGTAAGGGGATTCATAACAAAGGCAAAAAAAGTACCATTATGAACTTACTCCATAACTATATAAACATTGTCATCATCTTCATAGGCTTCATAGAATTGCACCAGATTCTTATGTCCTGTTAGAGCACGCAATATCTTCACTTCTCTCCTTACATCCTCTATGGCAATTGCTGTGGTCATCTGCCAATCATCACCCATTTTCATGAGAATCAAAGAGCATGCTACTGGATTTCATAATCAACAAAGTTTGATCAAAATTGTGACACTTGCACTCAATCCTAATGTTATGGAGAAGAAATAATTCCTTGGAAGCTACTTCACTGATAAGAAAATGATGCCATTTATAACAT